>SEYY01003485.1:0-19110 GCA_009176605.1 Armadillidium nasatum
CCTTAAGAAGAAGAAATAATCATTACGAAGGGAATCAAAGTAATTCGACACAAGTCTGACTTTAGAAATTACAATGGTAAGCATATAAATAATAGAGAGGTGGTGAACAAGGAGGAATGGCCACAGTCACCTAAGGTAGAATTAGAAGCAAAAGTTTAAGTGAAGGGTTTAGCATTAGTAAAAGGTAAAAGGGGCAGATGTACCATCAAAAGATACTGAAAAGGAAAAGAGGAAAAGCAAAGTTAAAGATAACACAAAGCTGTGCAAAGTACCAGAGAGTGTGGGGTAGAGGAACATGAAGGTTCATTGCACTTCCTACGAAGAAAAGTTTTTATTAGCACAGAGAATAGATTTTTCACAATTCTGCGATGAAATATAAGTTGCAAGAGTTTCTGGAGACTGAAGACGATGGTAATTCCTGAAGGCAGCGTTCCTGTTTGAAGCTATTACGAATATAAAAATGAAAGGCGAGTTCTCTAGCTGTTTCATTCTACCAAGAAGAAAGACACTGGCTGTAGCGAACATTGAAATCACCAAGAATGATGATTTTAGAAAATGAATTTGAGAATGTGCTTTATTTTTGAGTTTAAGTAGTTGTAGAATTTATGATAGTCAGTTGAGTTAGGAGACATATACATAAGAGATAAATTTATTAGTAGATTGGCAAGAGAGCCTGGGACATAAGGAAGAAAATTCGGAAGACTTCAGACTAGACGCATGAGAACAAACAACGTTGTTGCACAGATAATCACAACTGCCTTTGGCTCTAAATTGAGGATTAAGTCAGTACGAAGGTACAAAATAAAATTTTCTGTCATAATGCTCAAGCACCTAAATTTCAGTTAAGAATAAGTGGCAAAGTTTAGAGGAGTAAGAGTTATGTTCAACAAATTGCAAATTAAAAACCACGAATGTTGCAGAAATTAATGTAGAAAGAACTTTTATTGAAGCAGGTTGACAATATCTTGAAGACTATAACCCAACAGTTGGAGGTCGTCAACTCTCAAATGGTATTGAGGGACTATTGTTGGAATCCGCTCATCTTGGATTCTCTGAGGTTATGTTCATCTGCACCATTTTTATAATTTTGTAAAAAAGATAGTGTAATGAGTAAGTGTTGTGGAGCACCTGCTAATATGAGCACTCTTGCTGAAAGAATGTGAAGATGTGTGAAAGTGGGGAGAACCATTGGGTACTGGAGTACAATGTGATGTTCCCCAACACCTCAAATGTCCAATAGAGGTAATCTCATCGCTTCAGACTGTGCTAGGTCCTCCAATATATATATATATATATATATATATATATATATATATATATATATATATATATATATATATATATATATATATATATATATATATATATATATATATATATATATTTCAAGGAGGGGGCACACACACAGGGACAAAGCTCATTCAAACACACACACACACACCTAACGCACAGCCCTCAGGTGGGCGCAGACGGAAACCTTGATAGAGGAAGATAAATACAGGAGGAAAAATAGATACGGTAGAGAATTCTACAGAATAAAGGTGGCTGGAAAGGTATAGGTACCACAACGGGCTAGCCTGGGATTTCCTACGTCCACACAAAATTGGTGCGAAAGCAGGGCACCCCTTGTGCAACGAAGACGACGCAACGGTTTAGGAATACGAGAGGTCAATTCCCTCGAGCACCTGCCATTGTAGTACCTGTAGAAAAGAGATAGCGCGCCAACGTACATCGCAGAGACAGAGGGTCAAGAGAGTTTGAAAGTAGGGGACAGTTAATTATCAACCCTATCCAGAAGAGAGGAGGGGCCGGAGCCCCCCAAATGTGAGAACAGTACTCCATACAAGGACGAATAAGTCCCTTATATATTTGGAGTAACTGCTCTGAGGAAAAAAATTCTTGCAATCTGAACAGAATTCCCAGCTTCTTAGAGGCCGCTTTAGCAACCATTGTGATATGTGGTTTCCAAGACAGTTTGTGTTTATGTTTAGACCAAGAATATTAATGTTATTTACAGGTGAGACGGGAGAGCCATAGAAGAGGATAGAAAAGTTAGGAGGTGTTTTTGAGAGGGAGATGTGAAGAAGTTGAGTTTTTAAAGAGTTGAATTTCACAAGGTTGCTATGACCCCAACGGGAAATCCCATCCAGATAGGCAAGAATAGAATCGGAAAGTTGAAGACGAGAAGCAACTCTAGAAGCAAAAGAGGAGCAGATTTGAAATGAGTAGAAGAATGTAGAGTTGAGTCATCAGCATAAGAGTGAACAGAGTTAGAAGTGCAGTTGAGAAGATCGTTAATGAATAGTAAGAATAAGGTTGGAGATAAAACGGAACCCTGAGGAACACCACAGTTGACAGAAAAGGAGGAAGAGGTCGCTCCATCTACAAGTGCCGTAATGGAGCGATCTGAGAGAAAACTAGACAGGAGTACGCAAAGGGAAGGAGGAAACCCAAAGGAAGGGAGCCTGGAGAGCAGCGACGCATGCCATACCCGGTCAAAAGCCTTGGATATGTCAAGCGCCACCACACAAGACTCCCCAAAGTCCCTAAGGGCAGAAGACCATAGATCAGTAAGATAGAGAGTATGTCACCAGTTGACCTCGAGCGTCGAAAGCCATACTGGTGATCAGAGAGAAGAGAATGAGACTCCAAATGATCCAGGAAATGAGAGTTGAGGAGAGTTTCAAAAATTTTAGACAGAACACAAGTGAGAGCTATAGGTCGATAGTTAGAAGGGTCAGAACGACTACCTTTTTTCGGGATCGGCTGAACAAATGCGCGATTCCAGCATTGAGGAAAAGTATTAGTATTAAGGCATAGAGAGTAGAGCTGAAAGAGGACAGACGCTAACTCGAAGCACACTCCCTCAGAACACGAGGGGAAATGCCATCCGGGCCACTGGCCTTCCTGACGTTCATAGATTTCAGGATCCCATGCACCCGATCATGAGTAATTACAGGTACAGACATGGGACACCTGAGAGGAGAAGGAGTAGGGGAGGGATGCCAGAATCGAGCAGGGTGGAATTAGATGAAAAAAGGAGGCCGAAGAGATTAGCCTTTTCAGAAAGAGTATTAGCTACAGAACATCAGAGCGAATAAGAGGAGGAAAGGCAGATTTACAGAAGTTGTTAGAAATATTTTTGACAAGAGGCCAGAAATTTTATCAGTAGGAGAGCCAAGGTCAGCGAGGAAATTATATATATATATATATATATATATATATATATATATATATATATATATATATATATATATATATATATATATATATATATATATATATATATATATATATATATATAGAAAAGAGGGGCAAGGCTTACAAAAAAAACATCAAATTACTGGAATAAGCCTAAACATCTTTGAAGTTATATAATGATACATAGCATTAAGAAGGTAAAATAACTTATAAGGCCAAAAAAAATTACAGAGGAGTGTTAAATGGGACAATGCATATTGGAATAACTACAACAGTTCAGTCTCTATCGGGAACAGTAAACAAAATAAGAGTGAGTTTGTGAAAGAAAACAAGTCCCACAAGCTTTCCCTTGGAGAAGGTGTTTAGAAAATGACCGTGAAATTGAAGAGTTGGTAAGAAGATGTGAACTGAGGTAAAAGTGATCTGCCACATTTTCATAAGCTGGGTGGATGAATCCTTAAATATGTGATACATACTCCTCACATACTGCAAGTAAACAATCATGAACACGAGGAAATTAGTGCAATAAAAATCAAGACATAAGGAAACAATAAGAAGAATGAAAACAAAGGAAAGCATTCAAAAGATTATGCAAAGTTTAAAGACAAAATGCCTGAGTTTTACAATGACATTAGATACAACCAGATATTATTTGTTCAAATTAGATACAAGAAAGATCTGAGAACATATTACATAAAGAGCTCTGTAGAATGAAGATTTCCTATTGGGGTGGTTATTTTTAAAAGTGCAAAGAATAATGCAATATTAAGTCATCAGCATCAGAGTTGATGTATGAGAAAGTAAATGCTGAGGTTCATAGATTAACTGACAAAATAAAGCTATAGGCTAAATGAGCTCTAAGGTACAACAATATTTATAGATTTAAAGAAAAAAAATAATTCACATCTCCTTCAAATTCTAACGAATGTCCAGAAAAGAAATGAGATGAGAGAATACAGAGAAAGAGACAGAGATCAAATATGAGATAAAGTTACAAAAAGTGACAAAGAATCACTGTGAAAGGAAGAGTAAGATAAAGAAAAGAGATTTTCAGAAGAGAATTCTTAATAAAAATCCTATTAGCAATGAGATAAGATTAAATGAAATTAAAAGCTTTCAATTTTTTCCTAAGAACAAACTCAAAACCTTTAGAAACACTATAGGAGAGTTAAAGAAAACATCATGATAGGTGTGGGGCTATGAGAGAGTTTCAAATTTTTGCCACAGATTAAATCAGAGCATACTTCCAACACAAATTAAAGTAGAGACAAAGATATTAAAAAACAATGTGCAAGTATAGAGATATGAGTTTTAAGAACTGTAGAAGAAATATTTTAAGGCATGAAAAGATTTCTTAAATTAACCTCAAATAGGAAGAAATCACACCTCTATATGAGGTAACAAGCTATAACTATATTACAACATACTTTAATAAAAAAAATTACAGCATTAATAAATATAAGCTTACTCCCTGATTAAATACAAGTATTAAGGAAACTTACTCAAATAACTTCACTCTGTATTTAAGAAAAATCATCACAAATGGAAATATATTCAGTTTAGTTAAAACTATATATTTATTATTATTATTACATGAAAAAACTATGAGAGGGTTATAAAATAAAGTATTTACAGCATAGCCATCAGATCTGTGTAAAAAAAAGAAAAATAAATAAATGGATATATATCAAAAGATGAAATATTATAATGGTTACTAAAATGAATTGCTTTACTCCAAAATTAATGATAAAAAAAAATTGTCTATAAAGGAAATTTTCTAGATTACTGCATAAAAAAAAAAGTAGTGTGTGTGTAAACTGTAAATAATATTTAATGGATTATAAGTGACATGAAATATAACTGATCCGCTCATGATTAAGGTCAATGTTTAACTGTGGTAGGTTAAATATATTAACATGGTATTTAAAAGCTAACAAGTTCAAAAAGTAAGAGATAATTAAGAGGTAGCTCATTTTAATTTGTATACACATTATTTTTTTTTTTTTATTGAATATAAAATCATTAGCGAGAAAGATGAATGTACATAATTGTTATGGTAGCTTTAAAACTGAAATCTAGTATAGTAAATTAATATTCTGTCTGGGATTATCACCAGGATAGTTTGAGAATTTGTTTCATTATTTAACTATTGCTTACTATCTAATTTATCTACAGTCTTGTAAACTGCAATTTCTTAAATAGCATTTACAATATTTAACCTTTTCTTTTTCAAAATATTTAATTGTATTTATTAAACACTATTAAATACCAGATTCATATATATATATATATATATATATATATATATATATATATATATATATATATATATATATATATATATATATATATATATATATATATATATATATATATATATATATATATACTTAAATAATCTTTTACTTGTTAGAAGCATGAACTCATTCTATGAGTGTCAAAGAAGAGAGATCCTTATCAAACCTCTATCATCCTATCACTCTAACTGTTCTTTCCAAAGTTTTCAAACCTATCCTTATGAGAAAGATTTGTAAACCTTATATCTTGTATTTTCTACCAGATCACCAACAATGGTTTAGGTAAGGATACACGAGCTACAGGTCATCTACTTTCCCTTCTCTCTGACTATGGTCTTATATTTCTTTGGTATTTTGGTGAATCTTTAATTGTGGTACTAGACATATCTAAAGCTTTGCAAAGAGTCAAAGGTTTCTTTTCTAAACGTCTCTCTTTTACTATCTATCTATCCTTCTGTCTCATTTCCTTTCCCCATCACATTCACTCTCACTAAACAGGCTTCTCAACTTTTCACCACAACTGTTTGGTCCTTACAGATATTATTCACCCTTGGTTGGAGTATGCATCGTATATCTGGAGTAGTTTCACACATACTGAACTACTCTCCTTATCAAGTAGTAAGTGTGAAACAAACTTAACATCTTCTCCCTCTCATTAATTCACTCCAATCCTTTTCTGGACATCAAACTTGCATTACTTTCCTTATACCATCACTATTATAATGTTGATGATTCTCTTTTAAACTCTCCTATCAAATACCTCCTCCTTTGAAGAGATGTTGTGTGACCTGCCTTTTCAAACAGACTCAAATTCTCTATTCAACTCTCTCAACTCAGACTCAACTTCTATGCTCATTCTTACACAGAGTATATTCCAATGGTAAATCTCGGTTACTCTTCCTTCTTCTATTTCCTCCTTTCCTTCAACTTGCAGAAGTACTTTCAAAAGTTGTACATTATGTCATGTCAGCCATTAATCAGAATAAAGAATTGCTTCTCTTGAAATTATGTTGGCCTCTCGTTTTTTATCACTAGAGGTTATAATATATATATATATATATATATATATATATATATATATATATATATATATATATATATATATATATATATATATATATATATATATATATATATATATATATATATATATATATATATATATATATATATATATATATATATATATATATATATATATATATATATATATATATATATATATATATATATATATATATATATATATATATATATATGATATGAAGACATGGAATACAAATTCTATTGACTGACATGAGAACCTAATTTCTTGTTCACTTTATATACACCATAAAAAAAAAAAAAAAAAAAAAAAAAAAGAAAGTCCTGAATTTTCGTCAGATAGATAATTTATACACATTAGATTCAGATCTTGGAAGTCATAAAGTCTTCAGCTGAGTTTGAGCTAAAACCTGAGTAAAGCTATTTTTTATTATAACAAAAATCTTTTAACATTTGCAGTTGTAAGTAAAAATAAAAAGGTCTGGACTCTATTTTAAAATGAGAGTTGAAGTTAGGTAATTTTAAAATGAAGTTAGAATATGTGTTGGACCCAGTGGTAAAAATTTAATGGCTAAATTAGGTCCAGTTCAAGAGCTTACAGACAAAGTGGAAGAGACCTTTCAATTATATCACTTCTACAACCCAACAATCAACAGATACAACTCAAATACTGTAGTATATTAGTGTTAGATCTCAACTGCCCAAAAGAGAATACTCCATTTTTTTTCTTTATGTAAAAAGACTTAATATGTTAAAAGTGTCCATAAAAAAAAAAAAAAAAAAAAAAAAAAAAAAAAAAAACAAGTAAATTGGTCAATAAAGAAGAGTTGACAAGTTTTTTTTAGCCTATCCAAATAGCATCTGAAACCTGAATCCTTTCAGATATGAGAACAGTACTCCATACAAGGGTAGATGAGACCATTATGCAGTTTTGAGTAATTGAAAATGGGATAAAAATTTGAAAAAATGTAAGAAATAAAATTATCAATATAACCTGTATTTTTACATATCAATTCTATGTTAATGTCGTTTATCAAATTTGTATCATTTAGCTATATTATTTCAAAATTATTATTTTGATTATACTTTGTCACTATGGCTAAAAGATCAGCTTCAGCTGTGTGGGAGTACTTTACAATGTTTCAGGATAGGCTCGAAATAGCTAAATGCACATTTGCAGTCAAAAAATTACAAGATGACCTTCGGGTGCCACAAGTAAAAATTTTTAACCAAATCTTTATGATGGCATCTAAAATCAAAACACAATGATGAACATTCACTAACAGAAGAGGAGTGGTCAAAAGAAAAAGAAAATATTGATAATTTTATATCTTATATTTTTTCAAGCTTTACCTTAGGGTCTTACTTAGGTAAACCCTCTGAATCACTATTGTGGGAAATGCATATAATCATTAATTTAAGTGAATGTTGGCTATTCTACTCCTACCTTATAATTAAATAAACCTTAATTAAATTTGTATCTAATTTTCTTAACCTAAAATTTTAGTGCATTTGACCTCTTTACAAATTTTAGGAAAACCTGGTCAGAGCACCAGTCAAATTTGGGAGACCCCGGCCAGTCCCTATTATATAAATATATCAAAAGGAGAGAGTTTGGACGTAAAATAGCAGTAACAAAGCAAAAGGTTCACTGAAACACCAAAGTACAGGAACAAGAGTGGGAGAGAAAGATTTTACCAATCAATCACGATCTGTTTTATGATTAAAAGCAATAAAAGACATTAAAATTGTGTCTAAATTTCTATAAAATACAGATTTTGAAAACAAAAATCACAGAATTCAAAAGTTTCAAGGTATTATCAAGGATTGGATAAACATTCAGTGCATAGTGAAAAATAATAATAATAAAATCATATACAATAGGAAATACCTTACATACTAATAAATTTATGTGAGGCAAGAAATTATTAGGTACTGAATACTCAAAATAGTTGAAAAATTACAAACATTAAATAATAATCTCTTCGCTTAACTCCCTAATGAGAACCACAGAGTACTCTCATTTCAGGAGTCTACTCAAAAATTCTTCTCCTTTCATAATTTGGTTCAAGTATTTCCTCTTGTTTTATGCTACAGGGTGGCAAGATCTCTTCTTCTGTTTCCGAATATTTCCTCTTGTTTTATGCTACAGTGGCAAGATCTCTTCTTCTCTTTCATTTTGTTCCTCTTGTTTTATGCTACAGGGTGGCAAGATCTCTTCTTCTGTTTCCGAATATCTGTTTCCGAATATTGTTCAAGTATTTCCTCTTGTTTTATGCTACAGGGTGGCAAGATCTCTTCTTCTGTTTCCGAATATTGTTCAAGTATTTCCTCTTGTTTTATGCTACAGGGTGGCAAGATCTCTTCTTCTGTTTCCGAATATTGTTCAAGTATTTCCTCTTGTTTTATGCTACAGGGTGGCAAGATCTCTTCTTCTGTTTCCGAACAATGCTCAAATTTTCCTCTTGTTTTATAAATCTTGTTTTATGCTACAGTGGCAAGATCTCTTCTTCTGTTTCCGAATATTGCTCAAGTATTTCCTCTTGTTTTATGCTACAGGGTGGCAAGATCTCTTCTTCTGTTTCCGAATATTGTTCAAGTATTTCTCTTGTTTTATCTACAGTGTTTCCCTCTTTTCCATGTATGCTAAGCAAGATCTCTTCTTCTGTTTCCGAATATTGCTCATATTTCCTCTTGTTTTATGCTATGGCAAGATCTCTTCTTCTGTTTCCGTTTCATATTTTCATATTTCCTCTTGTTTTATGCTACAGGGTGGCAAGATCTCTTCTTCTGTTTCCGAATATTGCTCAAGTATTTCCTCTTGTTTTATGCTACAGGGTGGCAAGATCTCTTTTTCCTGATGAAAATAATCCTAAAAATATTCATATTAATTTTTCCTACCCTGATATGTGTAACAATGCAGATAAATCTTATATCTGCCGTTTTTTACATCTTTTTTTTCTATTCAACATCGTGTTTCCCTCTTTTCTTTTCCATGTATAAGCATGTGTCTTTTTAAGCTTCCTTTTTGATTGCATTCATATCTGCAGTGAGAACATTTAAATAACTTTACATTTACATGATGTATAAGCATGTGTATTTCTGTGCGCTCTCCGATTACATGCATAAGGAGCAGTCAGAACATTTAAATAGCTTTATATTTTCATGATTTTAACATATGGATTTTTAAGTGTTTTTTCTGATTACATTCATCTAGGGGAATTGAGAACATTTAAATAACTTTTACATTTCCATGTATAAGAATGTGTTTTTTTAAGTTTACTTTAAAATTAAATTCAAAGGAACAGTGAGAACATTTAAATAATATGATGTTGCTGTGAATTAACAAATGATGTTTCAACAAAATTTTAACATTACATTCATAACTGCAATGGGCTCATTTTAACTTCCATTTTTCATGTGTTTTTAAATGGATTTTTAAAAAACTCATTTTTGCTTTTAAAACTAAAATTACAAAATCTGCAACCGAGGTTTTCCTGAGGACTCTTTTTAATACTTTGATCACGTGTTACCGAAGTTGGGTGTCTCCTTCTTCAAGTCCTTTTCATTTTGGAACCTTTCTCTACTTCAATATCGCCGCCAAGGAGTCTCTCTACAAAATAATAATAAAAAATCGTATTTTTGCAACGTAAATTTTATATACTTTATAACAATCGTATTAAATATAAAATTCTTAATTTTTAAAATTTATTTTAATGTCGAAAAAAATTTTTAACATTTCACTATAATCAAAACCAAATTTACGATTGCAACTCTGGCAATCGTAAATTTTTATTATTATTATTATTATTTTGAAGTGCGACCTTAAATTTTTTACTCATTTAATTTAAGTTCAAATTATATTTCTTCAAAGATTCATAGACCATTCCGTTTCCCTTCGATGCCTTTTGGTTCGTCCCTTTTTACGCTTAACCTTCTCATGGGGTCTCTAGTGTACCCTTCTGTCATATTGAAGTGCCTATATTCCTCCAACCTTCCTCATTCTTCACATATACCGTACAGGTTTACAAGCGCTTACTCGTGAATTACGTTTTTAAAACAATAAAAATGGTGAAATATAAAGCCGCCTCGGAGATGATTAAGAGGGGCAGCTTCCATATATAACCCCTCATCTACCCCTTCCCCAATCACTATTCGGGAGTTGGTGGCAACTCTTGCTCGTAATCAACATGAGTGAACAGTAGAAGAAGTGACTGAGAAAAGATCCTTAATGAGCAGCACAAAAAGGATAAGGGATACAATCGAACCTTCATAAAAACCTAATAATGGTCTCTCTCTTTCTCAAAGGTTAGAGAGAGAGAAGAAATTCCTTGCATAGCGTATGAGGTAATGAATCAGACTCATGGCAGATGTGTCATGGTTCAATTCCTACAGAAATATACTATGTTCCTCTTCGATTGAGGGCAAAAGGATCTAAATAAGAATAGAATAGAATAGGAAGAAGAGGGAGTAGAAATATATAATAATAATAATAAATATAGAGAGAACTGTTGATAAGATAGATTTAACAAAATTCTATCACAAAATATTAGTAGCATGAGACTAAGGAAATTTTATGAAGATGACATCTTTGTGAGGAATAGTGTAATAACAATCAGAGATGAACTACAGTTATATTAAAAATGAATCAAATCTGTATAAAAACAATTATGCAAAGATTTTTTCTTCATCTGATTCAAATTGTGCCTCTGAACCTCCGTCATTTACTTTATTCAATATTTTTAGGGTCATAAATTTCTATAAATTAAATTAACTCAATAATAATAATAATAAAAAAAGTTTTCCATTCAATTAATACCCTGTTTGTAATTTAAGTAAAAAATAACCACAACTTTGAATTGTCAAACCTTTAAGTTCTGAGAACAAAATTTCTTCTCAACCATCGTCTGATTTTCAGATTTTATGACATCATTGTTAATCAATTCTTCATCAAATATGGATTCCTTCTATGATTCTCTCAACTCTGATCTTATTAATGTCTTTTCATCTAATTCTTCATTTTTAATGCCCTCCGCTAAAGTGAGGCTCACTTCATTGCTGGGAAAGATCTAAAATAAAAACAAAGGATTTGAATAAGCTTAATGGAATGTAATACAACCAAAATCAAACTTAAGTATGATAAAGATCCATGAAGGGAGGCAATCAAATTGAAGACCAATCAGACCATCAAAAAGATGTTAACTCTATTGTTGGAGTTAAAGGGAAGGTGATGGCGTTAGGGAGACAGTTTGAATTAGAGTTCAAGTACTAATACTAAAAAAAAAAACAAATTCAAATTTCTGTCATTTTCATAAATTATTATTATTATTATAATTAAAATAAAAAATGATAAAACTTAATTTAATGAAAGAGCATATAAACATAGCACGAGATGTAAAAAAAAATTTAAAAATTTGAAATTACAAAAGATTATTTGAATTCAGTTTAAAAAAAAAATAAAAAAAAAAAGATTTAACAGTGGAGCAGGAGGGAAAAAAAGTAACAGCTTAGCAACCTTAGTTAAAGTAAAGTGCTGACGTGTTTCTAAAATTACTTTGCTTTCAAAATCTTTATTTTCCTTCATAACATTTTATTGTTCATAAGAACACGAATATATAATATATATATATATATATATATATATATATATATATATATATATATATATATATATATATATATATATATATATATATATATATATATATATATATATATATATATATATATATATATATATATATATATATATATATATATATATATATATATATAGTATCAGCTATAATCCTTTCTATAAGTTCATTTTTCATAAAAGGAAATTGTTCAAATATTTTAATGTAAAAATCCTTGTTTGTTTCCAATTGTATTTAAAAAATAAATCAGTTTATTAAAAATGTTTTTTTTTTCAAATGTTGGTAAAAGATGAGTCAGATCCCCCCCCCCCAAACTTCATATCCATCAGTCAAATTTTGTTATCCTTTCAACGTTTTACTCATCACAAACACTTCTTCAACAAACACGATTCCTTTACCTTTCCATATACATATTTCTCTTAGAATTAGAAGACATTATGGTTACAATTAAGTAAAAGAACATTTTAAAAAATATTTACAATTTGTATGTCTAAAAATAAAATAAAATGAAATTCCTTTCAAGTATTTTTAAGTTTAAGTTAAAATATAAAAATAATTTATTGATCTCTTACTTTCTCAATTTTAATGAATGTATCCAATCCTCACTATCACATGAAAACACTCAAATACCTAGTAAACAAATTATTACGGAAGAATTGCTTGGTGTTCAAGGTAGGTATTTAAAAAAATTTGGGAATTCACGAAATCTATCAAAATGTCAACTGATATCTTGCTTAGGAGTTACAGCTCACTACAGAGATAAATGGCATTTAGAGAGTGATATATTACCTAGCAAACTATTCCATGGGCATCATATTGTACAAACTTACAAAGGAATATGAGCAAGTTTTAATGGATTTTGACAGAGAATCTAATCTAAGATTATAAATATTATGACTGATAATGTTACAATAAAATATCTACCTTTTTTCTACCATGATTTTCTGAAATAACTTCTGAAAATTAAGATGCAGACTCAAATAGTAATGATCTAAGCAACATTTTTAAACATATTCTGAGCTGCACAAACCACCAAATATAATTTCTGCTTTGCTCATACTTTGTAGTTTGTAGTACAAGTTCAACTTAAAAAAAAAAAAAAAAAAAAAAAAAAAAAAAAATTGGGTATAATACTGGGCAAAGTTTTAAAGTTGGCATTTGTTTTGCATAAGTCGGCAATAGTAACAAATATTCTAGAAACAAAAATAGAATATTGTTATCATACTAACTGGAATTCATAAAGTTGAAATAATAAAATTCATATTGCAAATTTCAGAATAAAATTAAATGGTTTAGGAGTTCAAACAAACAGTTTGACACATATAACCAAAATATTCTTAAAAGATATACTAAATTTTTAACCATTTGAGGATATAACTGACTCAGCTCAATGGCAAAACTTTTTCATCAAGCTTAATTATCACATGTGTTCAAAAACTAAAGTATCATCTCAAGTAGATGCAGTCAAAATATAAATACTCTGGAATTCAGTCTCAAAAACTTCATACAAATGTTTATTCAGTTATATGGAAATAAAAAAAATAATACTTAATCAAATGCATTTGAAATAAATTGTGGATTTCAGCTGAACTGGTGCTCTAAAGAAGAAAGGGTAACCCTAAGCTATTCCTTATTAACAACATCATTATTCATTTTCAAAGAAATTTCAAAAGCTTCTAACATCAATTTGCGTTATCAGAGAATATGCTGGTATCAAGTTCAGGGAACCCTCCACTGAAGAGGAAGAAACTTAGGCTTTGTAGCTTCTTTAAATCAAAACTTGCCATTTTAATTTGAAGAAACTTCAGCTTCTAATATCAATACTGCAAGATCAGAGTATATCAAGTTCAGGAAATCCTCATTAGAAGAGATAGAAACCTCAGCTTTATAGCTTCTTCAAATCAAAACTCGCCAGACACAAATAAAATGCAGGAGAACATTAATATTGAAATATAGAATGGTAATACTTTAGTTCAACTATGCTCGTAATCAACATGAGTGAATAGTAGAAGAAGTGACTGAAAAAAGATCTTTAATGAGCAATACAAAAACTTTGGCAAACAAGGTCACCTGATCTTAAATCCGCCAGATTTCTTCCTATGGGGCTTGCTGAAAGGGAAAGTATATTGCAACAAGCTATGTACACTTGTGTAACTGAAAGACAACATTCATGCTGTTACTTCCAAAATGTTGGCTGCAACATTCTGTAATATGGAAAAAATGTGTGCAGGCATGTCTTAATGACAATCACTTTCAACATTTCTTATGATGCCAGCATGATTCTCATACACCAAGGATTGCTTGGGCCAAATTTTATTAATTTATGTCCACTAATCTGATATCTATAGGAGCATATCCAGGACCAAAAGAGAATGTAACATACTAAATATTAAAATTTCAAGTAATTACATATTAAACTAAAGAAAAGACAATTAAATACTAACATATCAAATTGTTAAATTAAAATTTTTAAAATATACATTCCAATTTCATCTTTATCATAAAAAAATCTTAATTTTTTACATCACTACTGTATTCCCAGCACAAAAGGGAGCTGGTGCAACATGTCTTTTAATACAATCTCATTCTCCCTTTATTCAACTCTCTGACTCGAGACCTACCCACCATGCTCACAATAAAGAATAATATTCTTTATTTTACTTAACTAAGAACTTCAAAATTATGTTGAAATTCTACTCCTTGCATTCAGAAAAGCTTCATATACATAAGAAAATTAAAGATACATTATATTCGTACATGAAAAAGAAAAAAAAATAAATATATAAAAAAATAACAATATAAATACAACTATCTGTATGGAAGGTAAGAATAAACTAGCCTCCAGCCAAGTGAACATATACTTTATATGGTGTTTTAAATTATGTGTGTAATTTTCAATTTTCTTCAGCCGATCCTGAAAAAAGGTAATCGCTCTGACAATTCTAACTATTGACCTATAGCACTCACTTGTGTTCTGTCTAAAATTTTTGAAACTCTCCTCAACTTCCTCAATTTCCTGGATCATTTGGAGACTCATTCTCTTCTCTCTGATCACCAGTATGGCTTTCGACGCTCGAGGTCAAATGGTGACATACTTTCCTATCTCACTGATATACGGTCTTCTGCCCTTAGAGACTTCGGGGAGTCTTGCGTGGTGGCGCTTGACATATTCAAGGCTTTTGACCGGGTATGGCATGCGTCGCTGCTCTCCAAGCTCCCTTCCTTTGGGTTTCCTCCTTCTCTTTGCTTACTCTTGTCTAGTTTTCTCTCAGATCGTTCCATTTCGGCACTTGTAGATGGAGCGACCTCTTCCTCCTTTTCTGTCAACTGTGGTGTTCCTCAGGGCTCTGTTCTATCTCCAACTTTATTCTTACTTTTCATTAATGATCTTCTCAACTGCACTTCTAACTCTGTTCACTCTTATGCTGATGACTCAACTCTACATTCTTCTACTCATTTCAAATCTGCTCCCTCTTTTGCTTCTAGAGTTGCTTCTCGTCTTCAACTTTCCGATTCTATTCTTGCCGATCTGGATGGGATTTCCCAGTGGGGTCAAAGCAACCTTGTGAAATTCAACTCTTTAAAAACTCAACTTCTTCACATCTCCCTCTCAAAAACACCTCCTAACTTTCCTATCCTCTTCGATGGCTCTCCCGTCTCACCTGTAAATAACATTAACATTCTTGGTCTAAACATAAACAACAAATTGTCTTGGAAACCACATATCACAATGGTTGCTAAAGCGGCCTCTAAGAAGCTGGGAATTCTGTTCAGATTGTGAGAATTTTTTCTTCTGAACAGTTACTCCAAATATATAAGGCTCTTATTCGTCCTTGTATGGAGTACTGTTCTAACATTTGGGGGGGCTCCGGCTCCTCCTCTCTTCTGGATAGGGTTGATTCAAAAGCAAAAAGATTAATAAACTGTCCCCTACTTTCAAACTCTCTTGACTCTCTGTCTCTGCGATGTGACGTTGGCACGCTCTCTCTTTTCTACAGGTACTACAACGGCAGGTGCTCGAGGGAATTGGCCTCTCGCATTCCTCCACCGTTGAGTCATCCTCGTTGCACAAGGGGTGCCCTGCTTTCGCACCAATTTTGTGTGGACGTAGGGAATCCCAGGTTAGCCCGTTGTGGTACCTCCTTTCCAGCCCCCTCTATTCTGTGGAATTCTCTACCATCTTCTATTTTTCCTCCTGTATTTAATCTTCCACTCTTCAAGGCTTCCGTCTGCGCTCACCTGAGGGCTGTGCGTTAAGTACGTTGCATGTGTTTTGTCCCTATGTGTGTGCCCCCTCCTTGAAAAGGGCTCTGCTCGTGAGTGGTGGTGTTCTATAAAATAAAATATAAAAAAAAAGTAAATAAAGGAATGTTTCACAATATTAATAATAAAAATAATAATTATATATATAATAATTTTATTATTATACAATTTAGTAAAGAATATTTTTACCTAACAAATATTATATATATATATATATATATATATATATATATATATATATATATATATATATATATATATATATATATATATATATATATATATATATATATATATATAGGGATGAAGCGATACTAAAAAATTTTACCGATACCGATACTTAAAAATTCCCCGATACCGATACCTAAAAATATGCCGATATACTTGCCGATACTACCGATACCGATACTGATACTTTACTCTTGTCCAAAAAATTTTACCGATACCGATACTACTTCACTCCATCCCTAATATATATATATATATATATATATATATATATATATATATATATATATATATATATATATATATATATATATATATATATATATATATATATATATATATATATATATATATATATATATATATATATATGCCTGAGAAACTTGTTGATAGAAGTCATATTCCAAGTCCAGCCTTTCACTTTTTGTATTAGAATTGAATTATTATTTGAAATTCATTAATTGCAGATGAATGATCAGACTATGTAAGAACAAGAAAAATAACAACAACAAAAAGCCACAAGGGCCTATCAAGAACTGTCCCTGTAAAATGAAAGTAGACAATTTGCTCACTTAAATACATGCACTAAATATATATATCCTAGTATACACAATATTTGAATTAAATACGCAAAGTCAAACTGAAAATTCTTCAACATTACAATTCATAAAGTGAAAGACAACACACACACACTCCAACCCCAAATGCCAAAACTAAAGCTACGACACATGAAAACTACATGCTGCTCTTCATTTGATTAGACTATGGTCATAAATTAACTTGAGGGTGCTAGGTCGATCCCACATGGGGATCCTAGGTATATACCTACCTAGAAATGTACCTCTCCTAGAATAGGGCAATGACAGTGAGATGTGAAACTTTATATATATATATATATATATATATATATATATATATATATATATATATATATATATATATATATATATATATATATATATATATATATATATATATATATATATATATATATATATATATATATATACATCAAAGCAAATTGGCTTAGTGATGATATATGATGCCAAGGTAACCCATTTACCTATCCAATTTTCTCTTAAATGTTGAAAGTAATTTCAACAACTTTCTGTGACAAACCATTAAAAAATTAACCATCTATGTTCAATGGGTACTTTCTTACATTTAGATTACATGGTTTCTTTCAAATCTTCTTTTCATGATATTTAATTTAACTAGGAACAATGTTCTACTATAAAGAATATATTGATTTCAGTAATATTGAAAAATACAAATATTTTGTAAACTTGTATTATATTCCCTCCAAGAAATGACCTTTCTACAGAAAAAATTCCTAACTCCTTCAGTCTCTCCTCATAACTCTTACTTTCAAGGCCAGGATCCATTATTGTGGCACTATGTTGTACTCTTTCCGTCATAAATATATATATATTTTCTTAAATGAGGTCTAAACTTATTTTTAATACTATAACATACCTATTACACAGTTTACTTATAATTTTCTTGCTTTTGTAATCAATATGGTGATTTATTATACCACAATATAAATCCTTGATTTTAAACGATGATTAGCCACTTTCAGATAAATACTAATAACCATACCCAAATATTGTTCTCGGTTTACATACTAGAACCAATCTCCATTTATATTGTAATAAGAATCTTCAATAAAGTAAAATACATGAATAGAATTACACTTTTCACTATTACTCGTAAAATTCATTTTTCACTTATCTACCCATCAAAGAAGTCTATCTAGATTACTTCTTACAGACAAAGCCGCTTTGGTATTATCTGCAAACTTGGAAACCTTACATTTTATTTTATTAAATCCTCGAATAGAACAATGCCCATGAGATTAAAAACTTTTAATAATGGAGAAGAAGAAAAAAAAATGTATGAGGAACAGTAGTTGCTCCAACATAAAACTCTGTTGGACAATAATCTTCATCATTTCCTGTGAAGATTTATTGCTATTCAATAGTACACAATGGCATCTCTTCTTCAACCATTCTCTAATCCAACCCTGCATCACTCCAATATATACCACATTAATACCTTTTGCATCAACCTTACATGGGGCACCTTATCCACTGATTTGCTGATGGCTAAATATTAAGTAATAACTTTTTTTTAAACTTTTCATGTTTTTAACTTATTCATGACATTTTTAATTTTTCTGCTATAATTAACCATTATAAAATAACCATGTTTAACAATACTAAAGTAAGTCCAGCTTACATTAAGAAGTTGTCTGACCTCATAATTTTATATCAATGTTTTGAAATTTCAATTTTAATTGATATTTTAAAATTTCAATAATTTTAGTAATAATTTCCCTTGTATAGTGATAGGTTGTACTTTTTTGTTTTAAGATGAATGTTAAAGATATGTAATTTGTTCTACAGTTTGGTGTATATATATATATATATATATATATA
>SEYY01003486.1:0-2500 GCA_009176605.1 Armadillidium nasatum
TATATATATATATATATATATATATATATATATATATAATAATTTTTTTTGTAGGGAACTAAAAAAAAATTATAGGCAACCCATTAATATGAAAGCACTGACAACCTTTATAGATTCATTGTGCATCATTTTCATTTTCGTAGTTAGGCTGAGTAGAAAAAAAAATACGGGCCCCCTACACTAAAGTATTACCAAAAAAAATGGTAAAAAACACCCTTCCAGAGAGAGAGAAAGAAAAAAAAACCTTGTTAACTCTTTTAAATTTTGTTATTGTTTAGAGGAGGGACAAATCTAAAACATTTATTTAAGGCACTTTTTAAACCCATTTGTTTGGTTAGAGATACAGCCTCTCAAACTTTGGAAATTTTGAAATTTTGTTGAAAATTGGACTTTTTCGATAAGATATACCTCGAAAAAAACAAATACCATTGAATAAAGTATTTAAAGAATTTGTAGCTCTGTCCCTCATCTATAGACCTTACAAAAATAAAAAACATTTAACATAGTTTTTTTTTTTTTTTTCATTTTTTTGTCCGGGGTTTTTCAAAATTGGAAGGAAAAAATTTTTAACACCTGGTCAAGTTAGGGCATGTAACTTTTTTTCTGTAAAGCACAGAAAAAAACTCTATTAGAAGCTTTTGTAGCCAATAGATTTTTGGAATATATACCCCAAATTTCAGACCAAAAAATTTTTTGACTTGGCCTCACTGTAGATTTAAACATACCTTAAATTTAAAAAAAAAAAAAAAAAAACTTAAACTGTTAATCCCTCGTAAAAACGTTAGGAATGGAGCTTTTTCGTCGGGAAAACCGCTATCTATACTGAAATTTTCAGGAGAATCGGATAAAAATAAAAAAAATTCAAACATTGGATCCTTCCTTTTATAAAAAAAATGGAAATAACCTTAAATATTATTTTTTTTTAAACTATCTTTTATTTTAATTAAATTATCATCTGTTTATGCACTACCAGGTTGCTGCATCAGCGTTGGAGTAAATTTTATAGCTATTTCGGAGCTGAAAAAAAAGTAAATTAAAAAAAAATTATATATATATATATATATATATATATATATATATATATATATATATATATATATATATATATATATATATATATATATATATATATATATATATATATATATATATATATATATATATATATATATATATATATATATATATATATCTATTTATGAGAGAGAGAGAGAGAGAGAGAGAGAGAGAGAGAGAGAGAGAGAGAGAGAGAGAGAGAGAGAGAGAGAGAGAGAGAGAGAGAGAGAGAGAGAGAGAGAGAGAGAGAGAGAGAGAGAGAGAGAGAGAGAGAGAGAGAGAGAGAGAGAGAGAGAGAGAGAGAGAGAGAGAGAGCTAAGATTAAACAAGCTCCTGATAGAAAAGATAGACTATTTAGTGAGAATGTTAAGAAAGAAATTTCCAATTTCCTATACAGTCAGAAAAAAGTTTTTATTGAAAAAGATCCGGAGAGAAGGATTAAATTGTTAAGTCCAAAGATCTATGAAAAATCTTATTAGCTCCAAGGTAATTATTTGAATAAAGTTATCCCTTATTTTCTGATATTGTAAGTCTTTTATGATTTTTATTCCAAAACGTTAATTATTTTATTTGTCACGTACTCTTTTCATTATGGTTTGAAATTATATGCTTAAAATCTTATATGCTTAAATATCTATTTTGAGATTTGTGTGCCTTACTTTCCCTCATTTGATGTTTTCATTGCAAGTGCGCTTGCTAGATGTAATTCCTTTGTAAGTATTTTATAATTCTAGACCTTTGTCTCTAATGATTCTCATTTTGCATTCTGCTTGAGCTTTGTTATCCTTTTCTTCAGAGTGAACTAGAACAATAAGACATCTTTGGAGGCGTAGTTTGATAAAAGGGCGAGGTTGGTAATGGAATTGCTTCAACAGCCTTGGGGTTGATGGTATTCCTGGGCATTGTTTAATAATAGAATTAGGAATTAAATGATTACTTCTTGACTGATTGAACAATTGAACTTTTATTAATAAAATCAAACAATTAATACTTTGTGATATATTTATTTTGGTTAATGAATCATGAGTAAACAGGAAAGGGGGCATCTCCTTCGTCGAAACCTCAAGCCATGACATGTACAAAGAAACGCTAACTGCCTTCTTCCGTAGAATCAGCAAAGTCCTGTAAATAATTATATAGTTATAGACAAAGCAAAGACTTATTCATCTGTACATGTGATTACTTTTCAAGGTATTACATATTTAGCTTACATATTCATTTTTGTAACTTAACTTATTTCATAAATTTATTTCATTGGAAACTCATAGAATTTAGTTAATTAGCAAGAGAGGGCTTTAAAAGTTGATAAATATATTCTGTTTAATTAAGTGAATTTATAAGAGTAGGCCTATACTAGAATACTGATAAGTAGTTATTTTTGTATGAAGAGTTATAAAACTAAGGTTATTATGAGAGAGCATCCTTTGAAATTTTCAACAAGAGT
>SEYY01003486.1:5000-28603 GCA_009176605.1 Armadillidium nasatum
GACTATGTCCTCACACATAGAATTAAGACTGTCCTCGAAGCAAAGACTCTGTTCCCTTTCATAAACTTCGTCCTCCCTAATCGAAGCAAAGACTATGTCCTCACACATAGAATTAAGACTGTCCTCGAAGCAAAGACTCTGTTTTTACTCATAAAATTTAAATGTTCTCGAAGCAAAGACTCTGTTCATATTCACAGATTTTAAGACGAGAGCATCTAGAGTTCTCATAGCGTTTAGATGCTTTGTACTCGTGATGTTCTGAAGTATTTTGTCTGTCTGGAAAGGCGGCATATGCCCTCGTAGGTCAGGTCAGCTCTCAAAAACAAAACAAAAAACGAAGATTTTAAGATTAAACCATATATATATATATATATATATATATATATATATATATATATATATATATATATATATATATATATATATATATATATATATATATATATATATATATATATATATATATATATATATATATATATATATATATATATATATATATATATATATATATATCTATATATATATATATATATATATATATATATATATATATATATATATATATATATATATATATATATATATATATATATATATATATATATATATATATATATATATATATATATATATATATATATATATATATATATATATATATATATATATATATATATATATATATATATATATATATATATATATATATATATATATATATATATATATATATATATATATATATATATATATATATATATATATATATATATATATATATATATATATATATATATATATATATATATATATATATATATATATCTTTCGTTGCTCTTAGTTTCATTTTCTCTTTTACTTTAGTTTACCATTTAATTCCATTTAATAAGAGAAAATGATATTAAACGATAAACTAAAGTAAAAAAGAAAATGGAATTAATGAAAAACCTATTCATCTTATCCTATTTTATGGGAATGATATGAAGCGATATCAAAGTTTATCTTATAAACTTTGGCGATATTCTCCAGACAGAACTGAGACTGAAAGACATGAAGTGGTGAAGAATTTCTCAGATGATATCAGAAAGGAATTAGGGCTTGAAAAATTTGCATTTGTGTTATTAAAAAAAGGGAGATGAGCGGATGCTGAAAACATTATTATTTATGACGCTGTGATAAAAAAAATTAGAACCGGAAGTTGCATACAAATATTTAGGCATATAGGAATCAGAAGCAACAGAGAACGAAATAATTAAGAAGAGAATAAGGAAAGAATATCTAGACAGACAAAGTAATTCTAAAAACTGAATTAAACCCAAAAATAAAATTGAGGCTATCAAGGTACTTGCTATACCACTGTACCAACATACGCGGATTCGGAATTATTGATTGGTTTCAATATGAGATTAATGAATTAAATATATGAGCAAGAAAATTACTACTTGCAAACAAACCTGAATGGAAAAATTAGTATACGGCTAGAATGTACATGCGTAGAAATGAAGGGGTATGGGAATACATCTTATAGATGAAATTCACAAGAAGGAAATAATAAGATTAGGTGAATATGTAAATGGAAAAGGTACAAAATATATGAATTGGGTAAAAGGACACGAAGAGCCAACAGCAACAACAAAACCTCTATACTAAAAAGTGAATGTCTATTAATGCATATATTATAGGAATAGATGAAGAAATGCATAGAGAAGATACAGAATTAAATAATAAAATTCAAAAAATAAAAGATTTACAAAAAAAAATAGAGTAAAAGCTATTGAGACATAATGGCAAAACCATAAACATGCAAAAGTAGTAGTCCTGCTGAACAAAGTTTATATCAATAAGGAAAAAAATTGTAGAATTAATTTCAAAGGAATATTTAAGATTTGAAGTAGAAAGATTACTAAATAACAGCCCAAGACAGTGGACTCGGAACAGATTGGTTTTAAAAACTTATAGAAAAACAGGACTGTAGTGATAAATTCAGGATGTGTGGAGTAGGTGATGAATCTGTTCTACACATATCTGGTTGTGAGACTCTACTTCACAGACAAGTGTAAACAGAAAGACAATGCAATTTACAAACTCTTTCACTACAGATTGTGCGAAATACTACAACTTGGAAATAGCAACAGATAACTACAGAAACTTCTCTCCACTGTCAATAGCAGACAACGAACAAGCTCATATCTTCTATGACTACCCAATTCCAACTGAATAGTATCCCATGCAATTTTTTTTGCAAAAATCGTACCTTCTGGAGGAAAAAATTATTTATAAAAAACGCTACCTACTATTTTTTTTTTATTTGTGAATATTGTTTAGAAGAGGGCAGGGCAACAATATTTATTTAGTGCATATTTAAATGCTCTTTGTTTGAAGCGAGATATAGCCTCTCAAACTTTGGGAATTTTTGAAATTTGGCCAAAAAAGGACCTTTTTGAAGGCTATATCTCAAAACCAACGAATGTCATCGAATAAAGTATATAGAGGAATTTGTAGCCCCACCCCTCCTCTATACACACCAAAAATAGGAAATGTCATAGTTGTATTTTTTTTTTTTTAATTTTTGTCGGAAAAGGTGGATTTTTTTAGTTCAAAAAATTTTTTTTTTTTTCTATAGTTGGTCAGTTTTTGGCTTATAACATTTTTCCTATAACTCTGGGAACAAAAGTCTATTAGAGACTTTTGTATCCCATTTAATTTTGAATAAATAGTCCAATTTTCAGCTCATTCTAAAAAGTGGTTTGGCACCGCCATTCAATTAAAAAAGGGTAAAATTTAAAAAAAAAAAAACTTTTAACCGCAATAGACTCGGAAAAACGCTAGAAATGGACTTTTCTTACCGGTAAAAAATCTATATAACTGAAAGTTTCAGCAGAATCATCTGAAAATTTTAAAAAAAAAAAAAAATTTAAGTACAATTTGCCATTTTAATCCCGGCCGGCAACCCCGGTTTTCCCTGATTTTTGGCCGGGGCCCTGGTCGGTTCATATATATATATATATATATATATATATATATATATATATATATATATATATATATATATATATATATATATATATATATATATATATATATATATATATATATATATATATATATATATATATATATATATATATATATATATATATATATATATATATATATATATATATATATATATATATATATATATATATATATATATATATATATATATATATATATATATATATATATATATATATATATATATATTATATATATATATATATATATATATATATATATATATATATATATATATATATATATATATATATATATATATATATATATATATATATATATATATATATATATATATATATATATATATATATATATATATATATATATGGCTTAGATGTAGATTGTTTCTGAGTTTCGATATTTTTTTCGATATTTTTTATATCGATATTTTATTTTAATTGATATCCTTACATGAATAGGTTAGGCCTCTTTTACGACAACTTCGGAATTTCAGGTTATGATAAGTCGAACTAAGTATGCTAGAAAAGTAAGTAATAATAATTGTGTGTATGTGTGGTGTAATAGGGCCGTAGGCTTGTATCTCGCGGCAACATTCTTGTATAGGTTAGACCTCTTTTACGGCAGCTTCGATATTTTCGAATATCGATATTTTCTAAAAATCGAAACTCAGAAACAATCTACACCTTTACCTATATATATATATATATATATATATATATATATATATATATATATATATATATATATATATATATATATATATATATATATATATATATATATATATATATATATATATATATATATATATATATATATATATATATATATATATATATATATATATATATATATATATATATATATATATATATATATATATATATATATATATATATATATATATATATATATATATATATATATATATATATATATATATATATATATATATATATATATATATATATATATATATATATATATATATATATATATATATATATATATATATATATATATATATATATATATATATATATATATATATATATATATATATATATATATATATATATATATATATATATATATATATATATATATATATATATATATATATATATATATATATATATATATATATATATATAGTTTTTGGTAGGTTAGGCCTTTTTGTTAGCCAATAGGCATAGTTAATGGTCCAGGTTAGGTTGCCTAACTAGTTTGTCAGATCTAACAAAATAGTAAGACAACCTAACCTTCACTTAAAGGCAAAAACTATGCCTAACAGAAAGCAAATATACCTAACCTAACAAAAAACCATTAATTATTAACTAGGTCTAACCGCCAATAAAAGGCATAACCTATTAAAAAAATAATGTTTGCTATATTTTTTTTTCCTCCGAAATAGCTATGAAATTTATGGTAATAGCACTCACAGTAGTGAATCTTTTCATACAAGACAAGGTTTTTGAAACTAGTAACATACCTAAGTATTGTGAGTTCAACTGGAACTACGTATATAGGGATTTGAAAATAAAGTCTATAAATCTCTACTAGTACGACCAGCTGAAATACTGGTGTTACAAAAAAAAATTTTTTACAGCTATTTTGTATATATTTCAGTGAAGTGGACAGTCACGATATTATTATTAAGATTATTATTGAATTTAGTAGAATAGGACCTCCTATTAAGCTTTCAACCTGTAAATGTACCATTTCCTGAATAAAGCTTAATGATTGATTGATTGATATTTTATTTACAAAAAGTATTTAAAAAATAATTTAACTATGAAATAGCTATAAAATTTCTAATAATTAACGCTGGAGATGATGCAGAAACCTGGTAGTACATTACTGAAAAAAACACAACCAAAGAGCAATTAATAATGATAATTTGTAATTATTATTAAGTTCACCTTTCATCCTCCCCTGAGTCAAACAAAATGTTGCCATTTTCCAACAAGCACGCACATTGTCTGAAATAAAATTTTTTTTTAATGTTAATTGAGGCACGGAAAACGATTTTATAAACTACAAATACTGAAAAATATGAAAAATAAACAAAAATTAATAAGCAGTGTAATAAATAAGAGAATTTAACAACAAATGATATGACTTCAATGGCGTATTATCATTTGCCTCGCTGCCAGGTTGCTGTTTGATCGGAGGAGGAGAAAAGTTCGGAGCTAAAAAAATAAATTTTTCTCTCCGACGCGACGCTGATGAAGCAACCTGGCAGTGTGACGCAACTGATTAATAATACATCATTGAAATCGTATGATTTGTTGTTAAATTCTCGTGTTTATTACTACTCTGTCAATTAATTTTTTTATTTTTTTTAGTATTCTTAGGTTACAAAATCGTTTTCCGTGCCTCAATTAACATGAAAAAAATAAATTTATTTCTGATAAATTAGTCTTTTAGTTTCCCTTGAAAGACCCTATTACCATTTGGTAATTTCTTAGTGAAGCTGGCCCGAATTATTTTTCCTTCTCAGCTTAAGTCAGCTATGGCTCAATAGTTTTAGCAACCATGGGTTTTGTGTTTTTTGTTTTTATTTTTTTTTTTTTTTTTTTTTTTTTTTTTTTTTTTTTTTTTTGTCACGTAGTATTGAAGATTTATAATATGTTTACATGTTGGTGAAAAGTATGAATTTGTATATATATGAATTCTTTTTTTTTTTTTTTTTTTTCAAATTATTCAATACAAGATAAAGGCGTGAATTAAAGTTAGTTCTGGCAACATTGAAATATTTGTTTTGTTTTCTGAGAGCGGTCTTCAACTATGAGGTCATATCAACCGTCCCTCCAGGCAGACAAAAAACTGCCCTTCAAGCCACCACCAGTTCAGAGCAAGCAGACTGCTCGCTCCAAGAGCTGGAGGAGCTCTCCAACATTGAAATATATGGCAGTTCTGATTCCTCAATTTTGGCAACCATGGTTTTGTTTATATTTCGCATATGAGGTGTTGCTTGACCAGTGAAGATATTTGCTGTTTGAAAAAATGTTGTTACAGACGTCTCCTTGTAAAATTTTGGTAATAGTTTACAGTGGAACTACAAAATTTTTTTTTTGTTAAATATGCATGGTTTGTCTCTTACCTGGTATTTAATTGTTATTCAAAATATAATGAAGAAAAACAATAAAAAGTGAATCAGAAAATCAAATTTGTTAAATTGAAGTGCACTCAAGGTAGTAAAAATAGATTTCGAATATCATAAATCTTTGTTTTCGTCTTCAACTTTGACAATATGTAGTAAGAAATTGGGCGTAGGAAGATAATCGGAAAATATTAACCTTGAAGGGTAAATGTACGTAACGTCTAGAAAAGAGACCTAACCTAAATTAAAAAAAAAAAGTAAAAAGGTGCTAAAATGTGATTTTTAAGTATTTTACAAATCTAGCAACAATGTTATGAAATATTGATAATTTTTGTGATGTTCCTATGTGTTGTTCTCTTAGAATTTTCAATCTGTCATTTTAATGAAAAAATGCCTCATTTTAAGAGATAAAAATATCAAAAAATCCATATATTAACTTTACAGACAAATATGTAGACATAATCTAACCAAAAACAACTGTTCATTAACTACAAATATGGCCAATAAAAAGACCTAACCAATAAAAAAAACAATTCACTAAGTATATATATATATATATATATATATATATATATATATATATATATATATATATATATATATATATATATATATATATATATATATATGTACAAAATTTTTAAAAACTTTTGTAATGTCATTGCTCCATAACCTTGTCATACTAAAAACTCCTAGGCTTTGTCATTTTCAAATCCCTATGTGTAGTTCTAGTCAAACTTGCAATGCGTAGGTATATTATTGGTTTTAATAACTTCATCTCATACGAAAATATCCACTACTGTGAATGCTAAAATTACCAAAATTTATTTTACGATCATTTCCTTTATATAGGCAGGCTGAGTAGAAAAAAAAAAATTGTAGTTCCATTCGGAAGTTACGAAGTTTTTCTTTTTTTTCTTGCAAAATCTTTTGCCATTTGATGATAAAAGAAAAAAAAATTTCATATGATCATTTCCTCTACTTAGTAGACTGAAGGTTATTATGCAAAGTTGTCTCTTACTTGGTATTTAGTTATTTAAAATATAAACTTTAAATGTTATGTATATTCAAAAAAGACAATAAAAATGGGTTGGAAAATAGAACTCAATAAATTTAGTTGTTAAAGTACTAAAAATCCTGTTATAAAATATAATTAGGCTGACTTCATTGAACATACCTACTATTATTTATATTTGTTGGCTGTTAGGCATAGTTTTACCCTTTAAGTCCAAGTTCAGTTAAGTCAAACATTTGTTAATCTAACAAATTTGTTTGGCTTAACCTAACCTGGACTTAAAAGGGGTAAAACTATGCCAAATGGCCAGTAAATAGAGTGAACCTAACAAAAAACTATTGTTCATTAACTACTTATAACGACTAATAAAAAGGCCTAGCCTATAAAAATAATGTTCACTATATATATATATATATATATATATATATATATATATATATATATATATATATATATATATATATATATATATATATATATATATATATATATATATATATATAGGGATGGAGTGAAGTATCGGTATCTGTATCAACAAATATCGGCATATTTTTAAGTATCGATATCAGTAAAAAATTTGTATAAGAGTAAAATATTGGTATCGGTAGTGGTATTGGCAAGTATCTGCATATTTTTAGATATCAGTTTTGGGGAATTTTTAGGTATTGGTATCGGTAAAATTTTTGGTATCGCTCCATATAATATATATATATATATACAGTCAAATGGGAAAACTAATCACCCCCAAAAGTAAATTTTAATAAAAAAAAATTTTATTTGAAAACTATTTATATTCTCAATAATGGATTTTTTAAGGTAGAATAGATTTCATATTTGAATGTTTTGTTTAAAATAAATTTAATAAATTGTAGCTATAACTCAAGAAAAAATTTGCACTTTTTGGATACTTTTTTTTTTTTTTTTTTTTATTTTTTTGCCAAAATTTGAAATTTTTTCTAAAGTCTGCTCACATAAAACCATATTAACTATGAAAAGATTCGATTAATTGGAGTTAGAAAATATGAAAGGGATTTGTTTGCATATAAAATAAGATAAATTTTCTTTAAAGGCTAGAAGAAATTAATGTTGCTCAGAAATGGGGTAAAACTAACCATTAATAAAATTTGTAATTTAATATTTTTCAACCAATCTACATGAAATTTTCAAAGGTTATACATTTTGATTGTTATATTTTAAAATTTACAAGCATATTTTCAAAGTGTGACAATTGAGAAAATTGGTTTGTTTAATTGAGAATATAGGTTGGAATTTGTAGTGATGTAAGGAAATCCTGTTTTCTTAAATTCAAACATGTTTATAATAGATCATATATGTTATATAAAGCTAAATTATTATTTAAAAAAAAAATAAAATCTTAGGCAGACATATGGAACCTAACACATGCCATAGATGGTGAAAAATGATATAAGCTTTTGAGCAGTTGCAAGTTAGTACTAAGTATTATGTTTAAGCCAATATTTAGCAACGGTTAGTTATCCTAGATGAAATTTGATGATCATCTTAATTCACCCTTCATTCTTGTCACATTTTAAAAAATGAATTTTCAATGCATAGTTTCTTATTTTGCTATTATGTGCATTTTGAGCATTCACTAAAGTGTAAATTTATTATCAAATTGAATTCCTTTCAAAAAGGTTTTCAGTTTTCCTCATCTTTGTAAAAATGTTCAAAAATGGTTCTCAGTTACTCCATTTTATAGTAAGCCTAACCATGTAGCAAGAGATGTTGGTTGAACTATTGTATCAAGACATTGATTAAAGTGAAATGAGTCCTAAAAAATATGAGTAGAAAATTTCATATTTTTTATTTTAAACTCTGCAGATATTTCTTTTGAATCTAGCCCACATTTATTATAAACTTATTTTTTTATAGTATATATATATATATATATATATATATATATATATATATATATATATATATATATATATATATATATATATATATATATATATATATATATATATATATATCCCTCATTTCTTAAAATATATTTTTAAGATTGCATTTACCATTACCTATAAAAAAAATTTTTGATTTATAAAATAGTTTTTTTTCTCTCTCTCTCCAGCAAGCAAAAATTGTTTGTCTTTCTTAAACCTTTTAGTAAAACAAAACAAAAAAAAATAATAATAATAAAAAAATCATTTTCTTTTTTAAAAAATTATGGATATGAATGTGAGGAAGAAATTAAGATTGAACTTTTGGAAAGTACCGAAGAAGAAGATGATAAAAAAATTAACATTCATTTAGATCAACTTTTAACAGAAGAAATTCAGGTATGGAAAACATTATTATTATTATTTTATTATTATTATTATTATTATTATTATTATTATTATTAATGTTATTGTCATGTTTTTTTTTTTTATATATATTTATTTTGTTAAGCAAGTAAAATTTAATAAACTGTAAGCTAACATCTAATATTAGTTCATGTTTTGAGTATGGGACTGATCAACGAAGTTTTTGAATGACCAAAAAAAAAAAAAAAAAATAAATATATATATATATATATATATATATATATATATATATATATATATATAATATATATATATTATATATATATATATATATATATATATATATATATATATATATATATACTTAGACTGCCAAAATTTAGCCAAGTCCAGCAATAAGAAAATATTGCTGAATTTTTTCTTCTAATTACTTACTAATCAGTGTTTGAAAGCAAGGAATAAAGCTAGTAAGATGTTAGGTATAACAAACCTCAATGTTGTTAAAAAGACCATGGAAGTTAAAAGTAAACAGCTCTCAAAGTTTACGTAATAATAAGTTAGAGCAATTTATGAAATTTCCTTTTTATTATTGTGAAGCTTAATTTCTTGAGATTCATCAATTTTTTGTTTTCATTCGAAAGTCAAATAAAAATAAGGGGTTGTCAGAATCTTCAGATAATCCTATTTTTCAATAAGTTTGAACATTAAAAAGTGTATTTTAGTGTATCATAGTGATCGTAATTTGCTTGAAATATGTTTAAAAATAATAAAAAAAAAAATTTTTTTAATATCAATTTCTTAAAATTTAAATTTAATAAATTTGTAAATTGTCTTATTTAAACCCAAAAATTATATCTATCATAATTTACCCTAAAATTAGGTATTTATAATAATATATATATATATATATATATATATATATATATATATATATATATATATATATATATATATATATATATATATATATATATATATATATATATATATATATATATATATCATTATTGGTTATTTCACACCTAAAAATGAAGTCCTTGTAAAATTTGAAGGAAAATTTGGAGAAATTTAATTTCTTTTCTCATTGTAAATATTTCCTTCTTGGCTAAATTATTCTTTGAGGAAAAACACTTGAACAAGGAGCAAGCGAGTATTTTCTTGCTAGGTTACGAAGATAACTTTGTTGATACTTAAACTTATTCTCTTCTCACCACAAATAGGAACATGAGAATCGTCTTTTGTTGATTTTTTTCCCCCATTAGGAGTAGTAAAATAATTCTCAACATTATTACACTATGTAACAATTTTTGTTCCTGGCTGTAGGTTGTTATTTTCTAATGCCTTTGATTGGTAATGTATGGAAAATACTCAATTTTCCTTTGAAACTGTATTTGTGGCTTGGATGACTAAATAATCTTTGCAAAGTGGGTTTCTTTCGGAATTTCTATCTAATTTTGGACTAATAATAAAAATACTGTCAACTCTATTTAATAATTAATTCAAAGTTCTAGGAAATGAGTGAAAAAGTTAATTTGAGTAGTTTTATGAGATTTGCAACTATAATGTTAATTACTTTCATTTATAAGCCCCCAAATATAGTCTCCCATCATGTTTTCTTTGTAATCTCCTTAATATCTGTGTTCCAAGTTTAGTATATCTTGGTGGAAGTGCCCCCCATGCTCCTGTGAGTTTGCTCCTAGAAATATTTGTGACGATTTCTTTGGGTGGTCACTCGGACACCATCATCCAGCAAATCCAAACTCTTTGAGTCTTGAAGTGTAAGCTCAGAATTTGACTTTGTTAAGCCAAGGTCATTTAGGTCTCTCTTATTTGGATAGTATCTATTCCTTCCACCACCTACACCTCTGGGATTGTAGTCTATATTTTTGATGAAGTTTTAGTCATCTGAATTATTGATAGGTTAGTTCTTTTTGGAGGAGTAGATACAAAAAGATCTGCACTGTGTGCATTGATGCCATTGAAGTAGTAAACTGGTGATGCATTTTTACTAGCTCTTTGTTTGGAATGATCCACAATGCAGAAGTTGAGGAGTCCATCGACTCGTACCAAATTCTTGGAATAGCAAACTTCATGACTACAGAAAAAAAAATAATATTTTTTAACTTACATTTACAGTATAATATCCATTTAAGGTTATACTCTTCATACAAGCAACAATTGTCTTACCTTCCAAAGTATTTTAATTTTTTGGTTTTGATTTTTGAAATATTCAAAAATAAAAGGAGATGCCCAGGAATTGTTTTGATACCCAACTGACATCTGACATCTATTTTTTAATCAATATAAAAATAGTTAATGTAGTATTAATAGTTTTAATGGTAGTATTTTATGAGTTGATTCATTACAAAATAATTTGAACAGGAGAGAAATTGTTATGAATCCATCGATATGAAGAGTGAAATAGAAGTAAAAGAAGAGCCTTTTGATGTTGAGGAGGAAGAGGCACCAAATGATACGAAGAGTGAAATAGAAGTAAAAGAAGAGCCTTTTCATTTTGAGGAAGAAGAGGAGGCAGCTAATGATGAACTTTTAGACAAAATTTGTGAATTGGATCAAAATCAGGTACGAATAAAATGTTTTAAGATAACTACATTAGTAAACTATTTAATGATTATACATAAATTATAACTTATATATATATATATATATATATATATATATATATATATATATATATATATATATATATATATATATATATATATATATATATATATATATATATATATATATATATATATATATATATATATATATATATATATATATATTATATATATATTATATAGTATATATATATATATATATATATATATATATATATATATATATATATATATATATATATATATATATATATATATATATATATATATATTATTATGAGCATAGGCTTGAAGGCTTACCAATTTCCACCAGAGTTTGGAAAGTTTCCTGAAGAAGAGCCAAATTAAAGACTGACATGTCCAGACACCCGGCGTTTGAAGGAGTGCAAGTCAAAGGAAGTTGGAAAAAATAGATTAAGGAGGTGTTTTCCAGACTTTATCAGTAGAGTATGTGTAAGACTGAACATAGAGAAGGATAGGATAGCTGTTCAAAGTATGAATGAGACTGTGCAGAAAGCGTGTCACACAAACTCTTCTCAATGAGGAAGGTATGAGATGAGAACTTCAATGGTAGAGTTACGTAACAGTTTGACAGGCAGAAATAGATTGCATGGAGTTAGCGAGAGTGGAGGAGCTGATAAAACAAAAGCTTTTGCTTGAAAAACTGTGTGAGAGAAACTAAGCCACATGTGTGAGGCATACTCCATACAAGAGTGAACAATACCTCTATAAAGAGGAAATATCTGGGAAGTGAAGAAATTTTGAACGAATATCAGAACACCCAACCTTTAGAAGCTTGTTTAGAAAGATAAAAAAAGAAACACCAAGAATAGATAGGACAGTTGAAGACGATGTTATAGTTTGAGTGGAAGAATATGAAAGATGAAGGAACTGAGTTTTTGAGGCATTGAAAATAATCATATTTTCTGTGTCCCAAATAGAAATTCAAGAAAGATCAGAAGTTAATTGCTCTAAGCCCACCCTCGTTCCTTCAATTGCTGTTGGGTTGGATATCTTTCAAAGTATTGAAGAGTACAGTCATCGGAATATCAAAGGACAGCTGATTTAAAAAGAGAGAGGTCATTAATGATAAATAAAGTACTTAATGGTAAGAGCAAATCCCTGAGGAACACTACTGTTAATAAATTTTAAAGTATGAGCGGAGACCATCTACAACAGCTGCTACAGATAGAATGGAAAGAAATTCGAAGAGAAGGATAGATGTCAAAAGAAGGAAGTTTAGATATTAAAGGTTTGTGCCAGACTCTATAGAAGACATTCGCTATACCTACCTCTTCAGCAAAAGATTCACCAAGGGTCACAGATAAGAGTAGTGAAAAAAAAATATGACTGTGCAGAAGATAAAGCCTGCGGCACAAAACCCATCACTGGAGGCCACCAATACCCAAGATGATGATGGAATAATGGGTGGATGAGGGCCATTGTTTTGATGCGGTCCATCCAAGCATCTCAGAGTCGGAGGTTTATGATATATTTTAAATTTTCTTTTTAAAATATAATATTTTTAATAATAAAACAACACATGAACAATTATTTGAAATGTGATGGTTAAATTTCTGGTTAAGGCTTCCTCTTAGGAACCTAATATGTCATTGTTTTTTCATTATAAATAATTCTTGGTATTATTAATTTCTTATCATATATATTTTAACACTGAACTTGATAGTAATTAAAGTTATCAAATGTTTCACTTTATTTTCATTAGGACCTTTGAGCAGATGTACTTTTATTTATTGAACTCTTTGGGGGGGGAGGGGAACTGGTTTTTTTTGAGTACTAAAATCATGCTAAATGACCTCCCTATGGGGAATTATGAACTTAAGTTTTCATTCAATTTTCTTTTCATTTGGAATGAATTTAATAATTAACTAAAATTTAGTTTTTTTTTTTAATTTGATAAGAGAAACATTCATAATAAAAGTTTTGAATTTTAGGACTTTTTTTTTTATTATAAATTTGCATTTAAGAATTAATAAAAGTTATTTGAATTTCTTTCTTGACTTTTATTATAATCTCTTTCATATATTGTTTTACACAGAGCCTAATCTCCACCAATGCTGCTGAAGGAGAAAAGGATTCCAAAAAGAAAAGTACATCAAGAAACAGATCTCACAGGGCAGTGTTGCATCAACAATCCATTAAGAAGAATTATGTGGAAAACCTCTTCAATTGCGGATATTGTAATTTTAGTTTTAAAAGGAAAAATAAGTTAGAGACACATTTAAAAAAACACAGCAAAAGAAAGCTTAAGTGCTCTCATTGCAGTTATGAATGTGATTACAAATCAAGCTTAGAGCGTCACCTCCTAACTCACTGCAGTATAAAATTATTTAAATGTTCTCACTGTTCCTATGAATGTAATCAGAAAGAACACTTAAAAACTCACATGCTTACACATGCAAATGTAAAATTATTTAAATGTTCTCACTGCCCCTATGAATGTAATCAGAAAGGAAACTTAAAATCTCACATGCTTACACATGCAAATGTAAAATTATTTAAATGTTCTGACTGTTCCTATGAATGTAATCAGAAAGTACACTTAAAAACTCACATGCTTACACATGGAAATGTAATTTATTTAAATGTTCTCACTGCTCCTATGAATGTAATCAGAAAGGAAACTTAAAAAACACATGCTTACACATGCAAATGTAAAATTATTTAAATGTTCTGACTGTTCCTATGAATGTAATCAGAAATCAAACTTAAAAACTCACATGCTTACACATGCAAATGTAAAATTATTTAAATGTTCTGACTGTTCCTATGAATGTAATCAGAAAGGAAACTTAAAAAGACACATGCTTAAGCATGCAAATGCATTAGGAATTAGGAAACGGATGTAGAGTTAACCCTAGAAATGAAAAGAAGCCAAAAATCATATCTCATGGATTGTTGTATGTCCCCAACAAAGAAGAAACCATCAAACATAAAAACTGTGAAAGAATTTTGAAATGATATTTGAAGAGCAGAAGCAGAGAATATAATAATTACTGTAGATGAGATAAAAGAATTAGAGCAAGAACGAACTTACAAGTATCTTGGAATTGAAGAATCAGAAAAAAATAGAAAACTTGATAATGAAAAAGTTAAAACTGAATATAGAAGAAGATTAAAATTAATATTAAGAACATAGATTGAACCAAAGAATAAAATACAAGCCATTAAGATCCTCGCTATACCTGTGCTATCGATATAGTTTTTGAGCAATAGATTGGATGCAAGAAGATTTAAATAAGTTAGATGTAATGACGAGGAAGATGTTCTACGCTCATAAATTGATGTACAAAAATCGATGCGTAGCGAGAATCTATCCAGCCAGAGAGAAAGGAGGAATGGGAATACCACTGATAGATACAATCTATAAATCTGAAATAATTGTAATAAAAAAATACTTGGAAATGAAGGAAGACATATTCTTGAAATGGGTACAACAGTGTTAGGAAAGAACGAAACCTAGCTCAACATGAATAACAAAAAAACAGATGACTACATACGAAATATCAATATAGATCAAGATGAAGGAAGGAATGGAAAAAACCTAAAGAAGAGAATTACATACATCAAAGAGAGAAATAAAGAACGAAGAAACCATGAAAACAAAGAACAGTGGAAAAGCCATACTTTTGCAAAACATCACAAACAAATACTTGATGAAATATTTATAGACACTTATAGAACAAATGAAGTATTCATAAAGGGATGGTGAAGAAACAATGACCAAAGAACCATATTAGCATGACAAGACCAAGCACTAAGAACCAACTGGTTCAGGAACACATCGAAGGGGAAAATGTATCGGACAAATGCTGAATGTGCAAGAACTGGACAGAATTAGTAATCCATATTTTAAACTGATGTCAGATACTGCTGGAGAGGGTTATATTTTATATTTTCTGCCAAAAATATAAAATACCAGTTGCTACAAGGAACTATTGGGAACATAACCCGAATAGTATCGAAGAAAATAATAGTGTTTTACTTCTATATGACTATAATATACCCACATCAATACATGTAACTAATAATAAACCGGATCTAGTCATTCATGATAAAGCAAAAAATAAGTGTTGGATTGTAGAAGTAAGAGTACCATTGAATGGAGGAGTTTCGGCATATGAGGGAAAAGGAGATCAAGTTCCAGAGATTAAAATACGAGATATGAAGAACATGGAATATAGAGGTGGTAGAGATTGTACCCATCATTGTAGGAGTAACAGGCATTAGTAAGAAGAGTCTTCCAAGTTTGTTTTACCAAAAATCAATTATTTCATTAAAAGTTAATGTTTTTCTAATTATCTCTATTTTCTTATCTTCTAATTATAGGATTTAATTCATTTTATTTTCCTTCAAAATTTTGAAGAGTTCAGACGCTAAAATTAAATTTCTTTAAATATTTATCTTAATAATAAAAATTAAGTAACAAATCTGTAACATAAAATACTTTTAATAATAAATATTAAATAACAAAACTGTAGCATAAACTACTTTTAAAAATAGATTTATTCTTTTTATTTAAAATTTAAATCCAATGAATTTTTTTTTTTTGTTTTGTTTTTTCGTCATTTTTTTTAAATACATTTAAAATAGTTTGTATTATATTTAACAAAATATAATTTAAATTATAAAATTATTAGTGCTTTATTTTATTTTTTTTTATTTTTATTATATTATTATTTATTATATATATATATATATATATATATATATATATATATATATATATATATATATATATATATATATATATATATATATATATATATATATATATATATATATATATATATATATATATATATATATATATATATATATATATATATATATATATATATATATATATATATATATTTTTATTTTTTTTTTTCCTCGAAGGTTCTGGATTCGGATTAGAATCCTTTCATTTTTAAGTTAACATTAAAATTTATTCAACATAGTTTATTATGCTGATAAAAATTCTACTTTTATCAAAAACATGTCTAATAACTTTTGTAAATTTTCCTTTCCGCATCTTAATATCTCTGACTGTTCTGTAGCTAACACTCCTTCTGAAAAGGCAAATCTAGTTTTTTTTTTTTCTAATTCTATCCTGGACGGTTCTGGCAACCCGCATCCTACTACTCTTAGGTGTTCCGTGTCCCCCTACCTGCAGTCCTATACCATCGTGTGCATAGTTCTGAGATCTATAGATGGCATTCCTCCTAGTGTTTTGAGGGAGAGTGTGTCTGAGCTATCACCTGTCCTCTCTTAACTCTACTCTTTATGCCTAATAATAATAATATTTTCCCTCTGTGCTGGAAGTGCTCATAATGTTCAGTCGATACCCGAAGAAAGGTCGTCCTATAGTAGTCTCACTTGTATTCTGTCTAAAATCAGTATGGCTTTCGACGTTCGGGGTCTAATGGAGATATACTTTTCTATCTCATCGATTTAAGTTCTTCCTTCTGGCAATACTTGAAGTCTCTCGTGGTGGAGCTTGACATATCCAAAGATGTTGACTGTTTATGGCAAGGGTCGCTACTCTCTCTTTCCTTTATTTGTATTTCCTCCTCCTCTTTACTTACTTTATCTAGTTTTCTATCAAATCGTTCTACATTATCTCTTTTTGATGAAGCGTCCTCTTCCCCCTTTCTTGTCAATCATGGCGTTCCTCAGGGTTTTGTTCTGTCTCCAACTTTATTCTTACATTTTTATTAACGATTTTCTTAGCAGCACTTCTAACTCCATACCCTCTTATGACAATGAATCAACTCCATTATTCTACTCATTTCAAATCTGTTTCCTCTTTTACATTTATAGTTGCCCCTCGACTTCGGCTTTGTGAATCTATTCTTTTCGATTTAGATGCAATTTCCTGGTGGGGTCTCCTCAACCTTGTGAAATTAAGCACTTCGAAAACTCGACTTCTTCACGATAGAACCAATAATACTCTCTCCCTCTCCTCCAACTACGAAGACAAAATATTGTGAAATAAAGTATATTTGTATATTAAATTGTTTAAAACAATATATATATATATATATATATATATATATATATATATATATATATATATATATATATATATATATATATATATATATATATATATATATATATATATATATATATATATATATATATATATATATAAGTAAAAAATTTATTACCACCACTCACGATTCGAGGGGCTACAGGGGGCAGAGCCCCCTTTAGACAAACGTTCGTGTGCCATTCATTTGCATCTTGTATTATAATAATATGCATGAAAATAAGAAGCATATTTCAAGAACAGATTACTTTAACGTAAATATTTTCCCAGCACAGGAATGAAAACGTAATTGCATGGCACGTACACGATCATTTTACTTCCTCTCTACTAATACTTCTTCAGACATCTCCTCCTCATTATTTTCCACTACTCCCTCGCCTCCCACCCCCGTCTACAAATCACTAAATTGTCTCTTCCATCTCTCGCCCACCTCCCTCTCTCCTTGCACCACATCACCATCTTCCCCCTTCACTCCCTCTCCCTCTCCTCGCTCTATTTACCTCCTTCCAAAACATCTTACTCCTGTCCTTAAAATTCTCTGCCAACTTTCTACACTATTCCTCTCCTTTTCGCTCTCTTCACCTCCCTACACCTCTCCTTATACTCTTCCCAGTCCCTACCCTCCTTCATACTCAGATACTTGCAGAGGGCCTCCTTTTTCCTTTTAACCATATTCCCCAACTCTTCACTCCCCTTTCTTCTACCGTTACCTATTATTTTTTACCCCACACACTCTTCTTGCAACCTCCACTAACGCCCCTTTCAGTTTACACCACTCCTCCTCCACCTCACTCCCCCTAACCTCCTCCCATTTCTCCCTCTTGTGTAGTTACCTCTCTTTTCCTCATCTTCTAACCTCTCCACTCGTACTATCTCCACCACCCTCCCAACCTCCTTTAACTTTTATTTTCGCCACCACCAAATAATGATCCGAAATACCCATCGCAGCTCCCCTCAGCACGTTTACATCCAACAACCTACTTCTCCCTTCCCAACCCACCCACACATAATCCAAGTCCCCTTTCCCCATTCACCCAGGTATATTTATGATTTTCTTTCTTTTTAAACCACCTGTTTCCAATCATAAGACCCCTTGCCGCACATATTCCAATCATTTCAGCCCCATTTTCATTTACCCCTTCCACTCCAAATGGTCCTATTACCCTGTTGACCCTTCTTACACCCACCCTTGCATTCAGATCCCCCAACAAACATGATCCCTACCGTCAAAACTTCCCACACACCCATTCAGGCTTTCCCAAAATCTTTCTCTCTCCCTCTCATTTGCTCCTACTACTCTCATTATAATTCTATATATTATATATATATATATATATATATATATATATATATATATATATATATATATATATATATATATATATATATATATATATATATATATATATATATATATATATATATAATATATATATGTCAAAATGCTTAAATGCATTCTACGCATAATTTTCTTTCACGGAAGAGTAATATAAATATATAATAAAAATAAAAACTTAAAAAAAAAAAAAAAATGATATTTTTACTCTGAATAAGCATCTGTTCTTCGACTGTCCTTCGTTTGTACAAAAATAAGAAAAATAATTTAATACCAGGTTGCCATATTTGTCCTTCGACTGTTCGTTATTTTCGCAATGTATTGTAATTAAAGAGGTAAAGATTAAAAGTTTTCTGACCTTCGATATATGGAAATATCGATATATCAATGCAAATTTTTTTGACATTTCTTTATTATTATTTAGTTTTCAATTCATTTATGCCTATTAACTATTAAAGTAATTGTAGCATTCACAGCAGTGGATTTTTTTTCACTGCCTCAGCATCAGGGGGATCGATATGAAATTTTTATAGCCACTTAGAAGCTAAAAAAAAAAAAATTTTGAAAATGCATTGAAACTACCCTACTACTATTAAGGGCTGAAGGGGGGGGGGAATGCTTACTCTGAACTGTGAAGAGATAGTTTCTTTTGACTTGTCTTTCATTTCGCAAAATACTGGAATACAGGTTGCCATATATATATATATATATATATATATATATATATATATATATATATATATATATATATATATATATATATATATATATATAATATATATATATATATATTTATTTATTTTAGTAGGAATTAAAGTCACGTTTCAGCAAGATCGATTGTGTGTATATATATATCTTCTGGTGTAGAAAGGTCAGAGACCTACCAATTTTCATCAGAGTTGGTGAAATACCGGAAAAATGGTCAAGTTACAGGCCGACGTTTCTCGATACAAGGCGTTTGAAAGTGTGCAAGTCAAAGAAAGTGGGGAAAACAGATGAAGGAAGTGTGTTCCAGACTTTACTAGTTGAGTACTAGTAATTTTGATCATTGCTGTTAAATACGGGGTCTGAGAGTTCGACAGAGAAAGGATGAGTGTGCAGAAAACTGGAAGGAGTAATGAAGGGTTGAGCTGTTAGCATAGGAGAAGATAGATGATCAAGTAATTGAGAGAAGGTTTTTAATGAAAAGTATAAAAAATAGTTGGAGAAAGAACAGATCCCTGAAGAACAACACTTTTAATAGATTTAAAGGAAAAATGGTGGCTATCTACAACAGCTACTATAGAACAAACGAAAAGGAAATCTGAAAGGATAGATTCCGAAAGAGGGAAGTTTAAAAATCAAAACTTTGTGCAACACTCTATTGAAGGCTTTCGATATGTTTAGCGTGGCAGCAGGAGATTTAACGTTATGCCGAAGAGGGGAGGACCAAGAGTCAGAGAGAAGGGAAAGAAGGTCACCAGTAGTTTTTTTTTTTTTTTAAGAAAGCTATACTGGCGATCAGAGAAGATTAGAAGATGCTTAGAAAGAATGGAGGTTGAAGAAATGGGACGGTAGTTGGGAGGGTTTCCCCCCCTTTTTCAGGACAAGGCTGAATAAGAGCACGTTTCCAGCAAGATGGGAAGACTGAAGTAGAAAGACAGACAGGAAATAGCTTACCAAGGTAGAATGAAAGCTAAACACCACAAATTTTGAAAACTACAGGAAGGATACCATTAGGACCGTATGCCTTCTTAATTAGTGTTAAAAAACAAAACAAAAAAAAAGGCATTTAACCGTCACTCTATATACGTTAGGTCATTTAGTGATTATTCACAACATTCCATCCAAAATTTTTCCATATATAAATATGAGCATTTAAGAACATAGATTATCGCACCACAAATCAATTTCAACTTGACTTGCAACTGTAACAAACAATAAGCAAAAATAGCATCATTTATTAATAAAACGAATTACAAAATACAAATATTTTACATTTTACCTATTATACATTATATTTTTCATTAGAAGTAAGTATTTTTAGGCATTTAGGGCAATTATAAAGGAAATTTACCATTATTGTTACAGTGAAGGCATTAAACATGAGTATACAACTCGTTAGAAGAAGATGCCCACATTTTAATTATTAATGAGTGAATTATACGATTCAACACAACCCAATAGTGCTAACCTAGCTCATATATTTGACCAAACCTAACATAACGTAACCATACCTCACCTGACAGCACATAACACCCCAATACTGCTAACATAACTCGTAATATATAACCATAAGACTAGCATATCATAAACTCTCTTCTATCCCTACAGTGCAAACCTATGGGTAACTCACTACTAAGCTAAACTAATCGACTTTAACATAGTCTCAAAATAATAATGATGGGCTTCTTGTAGTAACCATCACTCGTACAAAATGTTCCTTTCTTTTTTTCTGTAATAAAAAAAGACTAACGTAACCTAACATTGCACTAGTTTGTCTCGACTTCCTCAACTTTCTTTAAAATTAAGCTCTCTCTCTCTCAGACATTATACTTTTCTTAACTACCCTCTTCAGTTTCCTTTCAACCTGACTCAACATGGTATTACTATTACTTTGACGTAGCTTAGAATGAACTCTTTTCGTTTTATGTTTTTCTTTTCAGTATCTTTGTATTTGCTAAAGAATCTGAATTCCATAAAATCATTTGCATTTAATTTCTCTTTTTTTTGTTATTATATATTTCTAAATTTCCACTTCTGCCTCGAGCAGGATATATTCCCCAAAGTACTAACACTTCCATAAGTCATACAGTCTTTTGATGATTCCATCCATCCTAGTCAGTAGACTCTTCTTCCTTAAAAGTACACATGCTTACATTTGCATGTGAAAGCAAGTGAACTGTTAAGTTTCCTTTGTGATTACATTCATAGGAGCAGTGAGAACATTTTAATAATTTTACATTAGCATGTGAAAGCTTATGTATTTTTAAGCTTGCTTTATAATTACATTCATAAGAACAATCAGAACATGTGTGATTTTAAATATTCTTTCATATTACACTCATAGGAGCAGTGAGAACACTTAAACTTTTTATTGCTGTGAATTAGGAGGTGTTTTTTTAAAGTTTTTTATGAATTTACTCTGAAAATTACAAAGAGAACATTTAAACTTTGCTTGACTGTGTGTTTTTAAATGGCTTTTTAGATCATCTTTGCTTTTAAAACTAAAATTACAAAATCTGCAACTGAGGTTTTCCACATGACTCTTTTGTTGATCCGTTACTGCTCCCGGAAATCTACTTATTAAAGGAAGTTTCTCTTCAAAATCATTTTCTTCTTCAGCAGAATTATCAATGATGCCCTGTGCAAAACAATGAATGAAAATGATTAGAGTAACAATATAGAAATAATTAAAATACTTTAATTAAGAGTTTTAATATTAAATTTTAAAGTTCCAGTTAATTAAAACATCTAAATTCAATGTTGTTACCAGGGGTGGGAAGTTGGGAAAAAATTATTTAATTCGCAATTCCTATACTACTACAAAAAAAAAAAAAAAAAAAAAAAAAAAAAAAAAAAAAAAAAAAAAAAAAAAAAAAAAAAAAAGAAAAATTTGAACAAAGTTCTATATTAATTAATCAATAATAGGGATGGGCTGGGTATCTGGCCTATCCAGTGACAGAAAAATCCAAGCTAATATTGATATTTTGTTGAAGCAAAGCCTTATTACAGTGACCATTGACCAACATCATGCTCGTGTTGATGACATTATTCAGGGAAATCGACGAATTAAGCAGTCTCAAATTACTTCCATGTTTGCAATTTCGAAAAGAACGAGTTCAAGCAATAATTGCAGATTTAGAAGTATCAAAATATTTGTGCACATATAGTAAAAAACACAAAAAAAAAAAATTATCATTTGTCAAGATCAAGATTTGGGTTCAACGTTGCAAAAATGTATTGATATTCGAGGAGATTATGTAGAAAAATAATATTACATGTTCAATAAATAAACATCCGATATTCTTTCAGTCTTTGCTTCATTACATTATCTGCAGTGTAGAAAATTTTACTCCAAAACAGGCCTTACTTTTCAGCCCACCCTCATAGATACGTATTCGAAAATTTATTAACTTGTTCTCATAACTACGAACTTGAAATAAAATTTGCAAATTTTTTCACCATATA
>SEYY01003487.1:0-25000 GCA_009176605.1 Armadillidium nasatum
TTCTACTCTATAAACCATCCCATCCACATATCCCCTTTATTTCTTCGATTTTATCTGCCCTTCTCAAACCACATATCGGAATCCCTTCACTCAAACCATTCAATCTTTTCTCGCCTAAATTCATCATCATGTTTCACACCCATACATACAGCTAAACACTACTCTCAAAAAACTTCTAAATTTTATTTTCAATATTCCTTATTCTACATTCACTTTTATTCCTTCCACCATTCTGTTCTTTATTTCCTTTTCCTCCACCAACATTCAGAAATATTTGAACTTTTCCACTTTCGCAAATTCCTTTTCTCCCCCTCCCCCACCTCTAAACCAACCTCATCTACTCCTCCAATCTCCTACTTTTTCTGAATTACTCTCACCATTTGCTTGCACATTTCTCCACAATTCTTAGTAATATATATATATATATATAATATATATATATATATATATATATATATATATATATATATATATATATATATATATATATAATATTGCTAGTGTAAGGAAGGTTAAAATAAACCTTAAAATTTTTAATGAACTTAAATTCTTTAAAATAAATGTAATAAAATATAGCCTACTAATTTTAAATGTAAAATCTGTCCCAAACTTATAACTGAATTCAAACTAAAAAAATAAAAAAATAAGCCATAAATATGCCTAGCAATGCTCTAGCCATAATTAAAAGAACTGTTACAAGATCACAGAAATGATCATATTTAAGACAAAAATTCTTTGTGTAAATATTTTAAACCACTTAATAACTTTTCATTACTATCACTTTCATAAACATCAACAAAATACTTATTATTACATTATTAAAAATAAAAAATTGTTAAACTTAACATATGTTATCGAAATAGCATAGTTTATGATGTTACGTTATCACATGAAAGTAATTTCAAATTACAAAAAATTATTTGATTTCTGATTGACAAAAAAAAAAATAAATTCATTTTTTGGAGTTTTGAGAAAAAACAAATCCAATTAACAACAAAATTTAAAAAATAACTTTATTATACAATGTACGCATCATTTTACCACTGCTATAATGATTTTGCACTTGTGGTTGCCGAAATAAGATCTGATCTTAAATGTATAAAAACAATCAAATATGAAACTTTTTATCAGGCAAATGAAATTAAAAATAAGAAAACAATTATTTTAATTAAATTAGGCAATAAGATTACTTAGTATTTTATAATGACTAATAAGAAGACCAAATAAAAATTCATTTCAAATTTCTTTGTATATTTTGACGAGTTTCAGTGCCTTTTCATTGCCTCGTTGCTTCTTAGTTTATTTCATTCAAGACAAAATGCAAAGGTCATCTAGGCTAACGTTCTTTCAGGACAGTACTTATGAAACATCACGCCTGGAAAGCTTCCTCTTTTCAGTAATATTTTGCCAATTATATGAAGAAAGGTGCTCCAGTCTCTCAGCTATTCACAATTGAGTTATAACTTTAACAGAGACAAGCACAAATAATCACATTCTTATTATATATCTTTAGAGGTAACAAGGTATTTAAAATATCACTGGCATTTCGGCAAGAGAAAAGATTTCAGCATTTGTATCAAATATATTCTGTAATGGAGTCAAGAAGTATAACAAAAACAAATTTGGCCAACTGTGTTTTTCAAAGATTTGTAAAAATAATTCTTTTGGTGGTATAAAGAATTGAATTATAAGACATCTTACCAAACTCAGGAAGCAGTTTTCTAATTACATTCCAGAGCTAGATTTAATTAATGTCTGTTTGGAAGTGTTCATATTGAAGCTGCTGCTGAGGCAAAAGGCCCAAAGCACTGGCAGAATCTTTTCTTAAACTTATCATTAATACACTGAATTTCATAGTATGTCACATCCGAAAACTCCAAAGTAAAAAAAATACTGCAAAACCTATCTTTGCAATTACTTTAATAAAGAATGTTCTTTTTACTTAACTAAAAATCAAAATTATATATATATATTATATATATATATATATATATATATATATATATATATATATATATATATATATATATATATATATATATATATATATATATATATATATATATATATATATATATATATATATATATATATATATATATATATATATATATATTTTTTTTTTTTTTCATATTCCAAGTCCAACTCTTCTTCTTTTACTTCAGTTTTACATTTGAAATTCATTTTAATATTTTTTTAATATTTTCCAAATGATTAACAAACTGAGAACAGAAAAAGGAAAAAAATAAGAACACCTCTCGAAATTTTCATACTAATTTAGATTTAAAATTAAAACCAAAGTCAGTAAGAAATTTGTTAAATATTTCACCCTTTGTATTAGAATTATTTCTTAAAATTCGTTCATTGCAAATAAATGATCAGACCATGTAAGAACATTAGAAAAATAACAACAAAAAGTCACAAGGGCCTATCAAGACTGTCCCAGTCAAACTAAAGTAGACAATTTGCTTACCTAAACACATGCAAAATATATATCCCAGAACACAAAATATTTGGATTAAATACACAAAGTCAAACCAAAGATTTCTTCAACATACAATTCTCAAAGTGAAAGTCTCACACACTCCCAACTACAAATGCCAAAACTAAAAGTACAGCACATGCAAACTACGTGCTGAAATTCATTTGATTAGACTAGGTCATTCATACTGTATGAAGAGGAGCTGTAATTAACTACCATCTGAACAAATTGGCTTAGTAATGATATATGATGCAAAGACCATCCATATACCTAACCAATCTTTTCTTAAATGCTGGAAGTGATTTCAACAACTTTGTTGCAAACCATTAAAAATTAACTATGCTGAATGGGTAGTTTTAAATTTTCTTATTGTGACCTCTGGTTTCTCTTCCGTGTTCTACTAAGAATTTATCGACTTCAATATTATTGACAACTGTGAATATTTTGTAAACTTGTAACATATCCCATCCAAGAAATCACCTTTCTGAGGAAAACATTCTTAGCTCCTTCAGCCTCTCCTCATAACTCTTACTCTTAAGGCCAGAAATCATTCTTAAGGATCTATGTTACTCTCCTTCCATCATAAATATATATTTTATTAAATGAGGGGCCTAAAAATAAGTTGAATACTATAATACTGATCTAACACACCTATTACAGAGTTTACTTATAATTTTCTTGCTTTTGTAATCAACATGGTGTTTTATTAATTTATTATGCCTAAAATCTTATAAAAAAAAAAAAAGGCTAACTTCCTCGCTTTTATATGATGATTAGCCACTTTTAATTAAATACTAATAATCATAAACAAATATTGTTTTTGGTTCACAGTTTCGAGCCAATCTCCATTCATATTATAATTAGAATCTTCATTCAAGCAATTACATTTTACTTACCATTTGTTATTTATTCACCCATCCAAGAAGTCTACCTAAATTACTTTTAGGTTTAATAAATTTGTTGTTACTTCAATAAGTCTTAAGAGACGCAGGTCTGAATTTTTTTTCCTATTCAGCCTAACTACAAAAATGAAACTTTTTTTTTTTTTTTATGGTTAATCAATGAACAACATAATTTTGTGAGAAAAAAAAATTTAAAGCTAATAAAAATATTATTTTAATAATTATAATTATAATAAAAATAATTATTTTTATCATCTGCCACAAATATATATCATGCTATTAAAAGAGAAACTGTCCTTTGACTTTTTGACCAGGTTGCTTGTTATGACTAGATTTTAAAAGATCTTGAAACTAAAAAAAGAATAGTTAAATTTTTAAAGAGAGAGAGAGAGAGAGAGAGAGAGAGAGAGAGAGAGAGAGAGAGAGAGAGAGAGAGAGAGAGAGAGAGAGAGAGAGAGAGAGAGAGAGAGAGAGAGAGAGAGAGAGAGAGAGAGAGAGAGAGAGAGAGAGAGAGAGAGAGAAGAGACAGAGAGAGAGAGAGAGAGAAGAGAGAGAGAGAGAGAGAGAGAGAGAGAGAGAGAGAGAGAGAGAGAGAGAGAGAGAGAGAGAGAGAGAGAGAGAGAGAGGAGAGAGAGGAGAGAGAGAGAGAGAGAGAGAGAGAGAGAGAGAGAGAGAGAGAGAGAGAGAGAGAGAGAGAGAGAGAGAGAGAGAGAGAGAGAGAGAGAGAGAGAGAGAGAGAGAGAGAGAGAGAGAGAGAGAGAGAGAGAGAGAGAGAGAGAGAGAGAGAGAGAGAGAGAGAGAGAGAGAGAGAGAGAGAGAGAGAGAGAGAGAGAGAGAGAGAGAGAGAGAGAGATATATAGAATAATAAAATTTTATCATTACCACTCATGGGTAATACGGGGGGCTCTGCCCCTCATAGACAAACATTTGTAAGCTATGCATTATTGCAGTACAGGAATGAAATTGTAAATGCATGGTACATAATTATTTATCTACAGGGTAGTGATAAAAATTTTACTTATTTATTTTCTCTCTCTCTCTCTCTCTCTCTCTCTCTTCTCTCTCTCTCTCTATATATTATATATATATATATATATATATATATATATATATATATATATATAATATATATATATATATATATATATTATATATATATATATATATATATATATATATATATAGGATATCTTAAAATCTTTCTTCTACTACTTCAATAATCTTGTGCTTCTGCTACTGTTCTCCCTAATAGAACAGATTTTTCTACCTTTTTTGAATACCTAACTACTTCTCACGAGACTGTCACATCTTCTCATCCAAATGCTGAAGGTCCTCTATTTAGGGGATTTCAACGTACACAACACTGAATGGTTGGGTTCTCTCATACTGATACAGGTGGGAGGAGGCCGAATCATTCAGCATTCTCAACGATCTGGAGCAACTTGATTAAGGAACCCACACACATTCCAGATCGTCCTAACCAATTCTTGAACACTCTTGATTTATGCTTCACTACTAGTCCTTCTCTCTATAAATATGCTATCTTCCCTCCTATTGGTAACTCTGACCACAATCTAATAGCTCTTAGTTATAATGCTTTCTCTCCAACAGCTCCACCATGCCCTAAACGTACTTTCTGGCACTTTAATCGGGCTAATTGGGGGCAATGCGTTGCTTCTTTGCTAACTATCCTTGGAGTGAATCTTGCTTTGTCTCTGGAGACGCTTCTGTCTCTGCTGAAAAGGTAGGGGCCGTAATCCTTGACGGGATGGGCAGATTCATTCCATCTTCAACTAAATCTTTTTCTCCTCAAAATCCATGGTTCGATCGGCAATTGTTCTCTTGCCATTCAGGCTAGAGACAATGCTTATCGTGAATGGAAAAACTCTCCTTCTCCTATCACTCTTGCTAATTTTCATTCAGCTCGGAATCGTTGCAGGGATGTTCTTCGACGGACTAAGCGTACTTTCACAAAAAGGAAGTGCGCTGACCTCCATGGCTCTCCTACTGATAAAAATTTCTGGCCTCTTGTCAAAAATATCTCTAACAACTTCTGTAAATCTGCCTTTCCTCCTCTTATTCGCTCTGATGGTTCTGTAGCTAATACTCCAACTGAAAAGGCTAATCTCTTCGGCCTCCTATTCTCCTCTAATTCTACCCTGGACGACTCCGGCATCCCTCCTCCTACTTCTTCTCCTCTCAGAGTCCCATGCCTTTGCCTGTGATTTCATTTGACCAGGTGCATGGGCTTCTGAAGTCTATGAACGTTAGGAAGGCAAGTGGCCCGGATGGCATTCCTCCCCGAGTTTTAAGGGAGTGTGCCTCTGAGCTGGCTCCGTCCCTCGTTCAACTTTACTCTCTATGCCTCAATACTAATACTTTCCCTCAATGTTGGAAGCGCGCAATTAGTCCAACCTATTCCGAAGAAAGGTAGCCGCTCTGATCCTTCCAACTATCGCCCTATAGCTCTCACTTGTATTCTGTCTAAGATCTTTGAAACTCTTCTTAACTCTCACTTCTTAGATCATCTGGAATCTCATTCTCTTCTTTCTGATCATCCAGTATGGCTTTCGACGTTCGAGGTCTACTGGTGATATACTTTCCTATCTTACTGATCTATGGTCTTCTGCCCTTAGGGACTTCGGGGAGTCTTGTGTGGTGGCGCTTGACATATCCAAGGCTTTTGACCGGGTATGGCATGCGTCACTGCTCTCCAAGCTCCCTTCCTTTGGGTTTCCTCCTTCTCTTTGCTTACTCTTGTCTAGTTTTCTCTCAGATCGTTCCATTTCGGCTGTTGTTGATGGAGCGACTTCTTCCTCCTTTCCTGTCAATAGTGGTGTTCCTCAGGGTTCTGTCTTATCTCCTACTCTATTCTTACTTTTCATTAATGATCTTCTCAGCTGTTCACTTCTAACTCTGTTCATTCATATGCTGATGACTCAACCCTCCATTCTTCTACTCATTTCAAATCTGCTCCTTCCTTTGCATTCTAGAGTTGCTTCTCGTCTTCATCTTTCCGATTCTATTCTTGCAGATCTGGATGGAATTTCCCAGTGGGGTCGTCTCAACCTTGTGAAATTCAACTCTTTAAAAACTCAACTTCTAGAAATCTCCCTCTCAAAGACACCTCCTAACTTTTCTATTTCTTTCGATGGTTCTCCCGTCTCTCCTGTTGACAATATAAACATCCTTGGCCTTCACATAAACAAAAAAATGTCTTGGAAACCTCATATCACAATGGTTGCTAAAGCGGCCTCTAAGAAGCTGGGAGTTCTGTTTAGACTTGCGAGAATTTTTTTCTTCCTCGCAGTTACTCCAATTATATAAGGGTCTCATTCGCCCTTGTATGGAGTACTGCTTCTCATATCTGGGGTGGCTCAGGTTTCACCGTCTTTTGGATAGGGTTGAGTCAAAGGCTAAAAGACTTATAAACTGTCCCGCTCTTTCTAATTCTCTTGATTCTTTATCTTTGCGACGTGATGTTGGTGCCTTGTCACTTTTCTATAGGTACTACAGTGGCAAATGCTCGAGGGAACTATCCACCCGTGTACCTCCACCTTTACGGCGTCCTCGCAGCACAAGGGGTGCAATGTCCGCGCATCAAATTTTGCGTGGACATAGGCAACTCCAGGCTTGTCCGCTGTGGTGCCTCTTTCTTTCCTGCCACCTCTGTCTTGTGGAACTCTCTTCCATCTTCTGTATTTCCCTCTGCATTTAATCTCAATTTCTTTAAAGCCCGCGTCTGCGCCACCTGAGAAATTTGCGTTAGGTGGGTACTGTAGGGGTGGTTTTTTATTTTCTGGATTTTGTACTCTATTTGATTCTAACACCCCTCCTTGAATAGGGCTTTGCCCGTGAGTGGTGGTGACGTGTAAAAAAAAAAAAAAAAAAAAAAAAAAAAATATATATATATATATATATATATATATATATATATATATATATATATATATATATATATATATATATATATATATATATATATATATATATATATATATATATATATTTTAACTATAATTTCTATTTTTAGCTTCAAGATCTTTTTAAAATCTAGTCATAATAGAAACTTGGTCAAAATAGTCAAAAGACAGTTTCTCTTGTAATAGCACAGTGTATATATTTTCAGTAGATGATCCTTATGCTGTATTGAAAAAAATTATTTTTTTTAGTTTTAAGTTGTTTTTCCTTACAAAATCATTTGTCATTCGTTGATTAACTATATATAAAATTTTTAAAAAAAAATCATATTTTATTTTCAGTTAGGCTGAGAATAAAACAAAATTCGATTCGCAATTTTAAGAATTACCAATTCTCACAGACAAAGATACAAACTTAGAAATCTTACATTTCATTCATGAAATACTGAAATGCATTGCACGTATCATATTTAAACACGTTCTTTGACTGTTTCATTTTCGCAAAATACTTGAATACCAGGTTGCTATATTTGTCTTTAGACCATTCCTTATTTTCAGCATTTTTTTTTTAATTGAGAGAGTGTTTGGCAGGTTAGGTCTATTAGTTGACAGTAGGAGTACATTTACCCTTCAAGTCAAGGTTAGGTTAAACCGAAAGTTTGTTAGATCTAACAAACTATTTCAACTTAACCGAACCTTGACTTCAAGGGTAAATCTATAACTACAGTCAGTTAATAAACCTAACATGACTAACTCTCTCTTTAACTTAAAAAAAAAAATAATGCTAAAAATTACCAAAATAAACACTCCAAGAACAAATATGGAAATCAAAGAACAATCCCTTCACCATTCAGAGTAAATATTTTTTAAAATTTTCTTTTTGCTTTTCCGCACTTAAATATGATATAAGCAATGCATTTCAGCTTATTTTGTCTTTATACTTCAATATAAGGAAAAATACAGACACATGGTCATAAACTAACCTATTACCCTTGTGCTTATGACTTTTTTTTTTTTTCAAAATTGATAAATTCTAAACAAATTGAATGAGACATGATAACTGAAAAGTAAATTGAATACAACATGTGCATTCTATTTCAAGTTCAATTTTCAAACAAGAGTACATTGATGAAACACAACAGAATTAAGAAGCTATGGTCAATAGGCTAGCGCTGCCTGACGACCACTATTCTTCTACAAGTAAATTTAGAAAACAAAATTCTCTTATAAGGAAATCATGAGATGAACACTGCACTATGAAAATGTCCCAGCATGAGGTTCCAGATGCCTCGCCTCCAATAGCTGAGCCACTTCCAGATGTCCTCGCCTCCAATAGCAAACATTTTTTTTTCCCCCAGCAATGCTATTACTAAGATCATATGCTGGTGCCTCATTTAACTATGAAATTATCATCACTATTACCACTTGCAAACACCACAATTTTTACTATCACCATCACTATCTTATTTTCTTTATTTATATATTTAGTCATTTATTTATCTGTTCTGTCAAAAGACAGACCTCAAAATCCCGCCAATAGCGAACATCAAAGTCAAAAAAACTTAACAGCACCAAGACAGCATTGAAAATGGAGACGTCGTACCCCCCGACCCGTGAGTGATGATGATATATATAATATATTTTAATAATTCTTATTTATTTATTTTTACACTGTGGTTGTCTGTCCTATTTCTCCTCTGAAGTTTGTCCTTAAAAAAAATCTTTGGCTAACTTGACAGACGTTGTAATGGAGTGGAAGACAATCATTGAGCAGTTAACTCGGAAGAGTTCACCTCCTCACCATTGTCCATAGTAGATAGCGTAAATTATTTTTTTTATGTTCATTTATCAAAACAATTGTAATCATACACGATTTTATATATTGTTTGTATATTTCAGGAGTTATAATAATATTTTTTGTGCTCTTTATAATAATTATAAATAACTAAAAACAAAAATTTAAGACAAAACCTGATTCTGACAATCCTTATTGTGAAAAACTACCTGAATTTGACTCTAGTGAAAACCTGGAATTGCCTGGACATAAAAAGGAACATTCCATCTGACTATTAATATAGCTCTTTTTATAAGGCCAGGTAATGGAATAATAATGTAATAAATAACAAAAAGTATAGTGAAACATAAATGTTATTATAAGATTACTTGTGTGAATAATAATGTGTGTATTAAAAGTAAAATTAATGTGATAAAATAATTGCTCTTTATAGATTGAACATAGAATTAGAAAAACCGAAGGTAGAACAAAGAAGAAAAGACGAACAAATCATAAAACCTTCAGAATAACTAATTAGTTATTCCTTTCATAAGGTCAAATATAAATTGTATATATACTATAGTGAAAATATTTAATTAAACATATATTTGCACTAATATTGGAGAAGTTACATTAAAAAGTGTTAATGTATGATTTAATAAACTTTCAGGTTTTTTTTTGGGGGATTTTGAAGCTAAAAGAACTGTGTGTTTGGAAAACTCCAGTCGTGTATTTACATCAATCAATATTCATTAATTTATTACCAAATACAAATTGGTACAACTAGGAAAAATACAGATAAGAATTTATATTAATTTGTAAGAACTCTTCTTAGTCTGTCCTTACTAACCCCTTCTTTTCCATAGTTTCTTTATCTTGTCACACTTCTGGGGCTCACTACATTTACCATCGCATATTCCATCACTGAAAGAGATGAGAAATAGTTAACTTATTAAATTCTTTTTTTAAACTGGGATCGACCAGTTACATATAAAAGTTTTGTTTTGTTATAACAATCAGTAATAATTAAAATAGAAAAGAAAATTCGATCCGAGTCTGATTTATTACCTTACCTTGTCATATATATACTTGTCCGTAGTTTTCTCTTTTAAGACTTTACAGAATCCTATCCTTGAGTGGTTGTGTTCTCTCCATATGTGCTGTGCGAGTCCATTAAGTGTTACATTTTATATAAGATTTGAGAAGACTGGGTGAACTATCTCTATACTTTCTCCCAAGCTAGGTAAGTGTGACTCTTTAAAAGTGTATTGTGGTGTGGGGTTTTAGCGTAGTTTCCTCTCGGGTGCCAAGAGGGGTATTGTAATCACTTACACAATCATATGATTTGTTCCCCTTGCGGTGTCATCGAACACTCCCCCCTACATACACAAAAATAAAGTGGCGCCCGAACAGGGACTCGCTAGTGTGTGTGTGTGAGAGAAAGAGACCACAACATTGGTTAGGATAATAAGGTTTCCTCCTTTTGTAGTGTAGAAAATTGTAGAGTAGTACGGAGTAAATTGGTGAATAACCCCATATTTGTACAGTAAGTGCCAAATCAGACACTTGTTGTACCGTGTTTTTTCAGATCTTGAAATTGAAGCAGAAGATACCAGCCTTATACTTAAAATACTGTTATAGGCAATCCTTATATTCATATAGAATATAAGAAGTATTGTTTACTTTTACCAGTAATCAGGTAAAACCATATTGATTTTATTTCTATAAAAACTTGAAATAAAAATAAATTTCTTAGAATGGCAGAATCAATACCTGATATGCCTATAGAGGAGTATTTAGCCATGATGACTACCAACCCCAGTTTGGTTGAGCAATCAGAGAGAGCTCCCAGGGAGACTCCTGAAGGTTTAATTTCGGCTGGAGTTGTTGAAGATATTGTAGGTAATTTAACTGCCCATATGGAAAAATTAAGCCAGCAAATGGAAGAGGCAAAAGCAGCCTCTAATGTCCCCTACACCTCACATGTGAATGTTAACCAGTTCTTAGATGAACAACAGGAGGTTGCTAATTTGGTCGATGTCTCTATTGCACCAGATCAGTTGCCTCAGTCCCAAATTATGAATTCCCCTATAAATCAACTGTTGTCACCCATTGAAGATAGGAAAATCCCTATTCATACTAGTCAACCTAGCAGGTCAATTCCCTTAGCTTCAGTTGTTACTACTACCACCTCTGCAGATATAATCTACACCCAAACCTCCACAACTCCTTTAAAGGTTTGTTCCTTCAAGGCCTTATCAACCATTTCCATCTTTTGTATCCCCAATTAGACCACCATTTATAACAAATCCTGTACCACCTCCTATAACTGTTAGCAATCAGAATAATATGTTCACTTCTTCTCAATTTGATATTATTCAACAACAATTGTCTTTGTTAACCCAGACAGTATCCTTATTAACAGTACTGGTTCAAAATTCCCAGCAACCCAAATTAATTGAGCCAAAAATTTATAGTTATGAGAAGGAACATAAACTACCCCAATTTCTTGAATACTTTGAATTATATTGTCAAAAGAAGTACCCCCAGAGCCCGGACCAGTGGGTGCGGCTCTTAGAAAAATATATGTCAGGAAAATTTTTGAATCTCTATAATGTAATAACTAAAAATACTTCAGATTATCATAAAGTAAAAGATACACTCCTCAAATGGTATGTCCAAGAGGATAAAAAACGAAATGAAAACAAACTCCAGGCATACCATGCTGCTAAACGTAATAATGGTGAGGATGTAAATTTGTTTGCCTTACGGTTGGAGCAATTGGCTGAACAAGCCTTCCCTGGAGTAAACATGAAAGAACACGAGTCCTTGAGAACTGCTTTTATACTTAGCTTGCCCATAAAAGTACAAAACAAAATCAGGGAGTACATCATTCAAAATGAAATGTGTACTCAAACTAAAGTACCGTGGGATAAGTTAGTATTATTGGCAGATTCGTATGACCGGGAATTCCAACCCTGGCAGAATATTGCCTTCACAATCTGATATTCCAAATCCCTCCTTAATTAGAGATCCAAGTAAGGATATTGAAGTCATTCAAATTGACTCTTTGACTCCCCAAGCTACTTGGAGTGAGATTCTAAAGCAAGCCCCTCCTAAAAACATAAGACAATCCCAGATCAGGTCCCCTATGCGGAATCGGAATGGTAGTAGTTATCAGAAACAGGCTAGTAATAGTTCTGTTAATCCCCAAAAAGTATGTTCTTATTGCGGAATCAGAGGGTCATACAGTTGATATATGCTACAAAGCATTAGGCATATGTAGCTACTGTAAAGTTAAAGGCCACATCAGGAATGATTGTTGGCATAATAATAGAAACAGATCCCCTCGTCAAAATATTAATTCCCAATTAGAGTGCCCTTCTTGTTCTGGAAATCATTTAGGCATCAATTGCCAATCCAGAAATCATAGTCCAAAACCAATAAATACTGATAATCCTCGCAGTACTGATAGTCCTAGAGAAATGAAATTTTGGTCCATCCATGAATGAAAACCCTGTTCCCTTGCCTCAACGAACACATCAAAATTCTCAAAGCCGGGTATTTGCAAATTCCAACCTTGGTAATGATTCATGGGCAAATACTGGAACTAAACCCAAGTCTCACCATATTAGTAACTGTGCTATGTGTGGGGAATCCCATGAGACAGGAGAATGTTTGAGAGATCCGGAAAACTATCAGACTCCGCAGTGAAGGGGTACACTGTGGGGAGGTTGGTGGATCCGGATCCTCTCAGGAATATTGATACCCCCAAATTTAAAGATAAAGGACCTATATCGGACTCAGTCATAGATCCCTATCTCCATACCAATCCAGAAGTAGTTTGCAACATGTGTCAGGCGGATGTAGAACCCCTGATTATCAACGTCTCAATAGACGATGGTAAGTCATTCTTGGATTGTATGGTGGACACTGGAGCTGGGGTCAGCCTTGTTAGTGAAGGGGTTTTAACCACTTTACAAAACCTAGACCTCCTACCCTCAAAAGAGGTTAAAGCCATAATGGGATTTGGTCATAATGCAAAGATCCCTATAACATCTTACATTGAAAGAAAAATAGTTTTTGATAATGGCTTCACCACAGACCCCATTAAATTCTTTGTAGTTCCCCTTGAAGTAATGACACATAATGTGATCTTAGGAGCAATTGCCTTAAAAGAAAATCACCTGATTCCTGACCTCACCCAGCGTGAATTATTAGTTCGATCACAGGATAACTTAACCAGCGTTGGGCGGGACATTAGCTTAGCTATCCCATTTTATGAATGTGTCATTACTGAGAACACCCTTGTCCCTCCTAATAAATGCTCGATGATCGCGATTGCCATTCCCAAAAATAAAATTAAAGTAAATCATGGTTTATTAGAATTTGTGGGGATAGATCATCCATGTTTGCATTTCCTTCATGGTATCGTTACCGTTAACATGAATGAGGTGTTGGTTGCTGTTCTGAATCCTTCAGAGAAGGAACAGTATCTTAGAAAAGATTTAGTGGTAGGACAGATCCATGACTTAGACTACAGGAATATTGGGGTTGGAATACATCAAGGGAGACCAGATTTAGTTGTTGAAGACCCAACAGATTATTGGGATCATGAGAAAATAAGAACAGAATTTGAAATTGGTACACTAACGTTGTCCCCTGAACAGCAGGAAAGATTAATTTCCATGTTGTTAAAATATCCCCACGTATTAAGCACTGGAGATAATGATGTAGGCGTAGCCCACAATATTACCCATACCATTGAGCTTGAAACAGATAAACCCGTTAGAATTCCCGTACGTAGATTCCAGGGCCCAATAGCACAAGAGATAGAGAAAGAATGCACAAACCTCTTGGAAAGTGGTATAATCCAACCCAGTAAATCTCCTTATTCAGCTCCCGTGGTCCCAGTCAGAAAACCTGATGGCGCACTGCGGCTATGTATAGATTATCGAAAACTCAATAGTGTGACCAAAGGAGACTCTTTTCCCTTACCCAACCTGATAGATATGATATATAATATGCACGGAAATACTTTGTTTACTACCATTGACCTTATAAAAGGATACTATCAGGTTGCCATGGATGAGGAGAGCATAGAAAAAACAGCCTTTTCAACTCCATTTGGCCAATACGAATACCTAAAAATGCCTTTTGGAGTGAAAAATGGTCCCGCCACTTTTCAAAGGGGAATGATGATGGCTTTAGCTGGTCTTCCTTGGAACAAAGTCATGGTCTATCTAGACGACATAATTGTCCTAGGAAGAACTTTTGAAGATCATACAGAGACTTTAGAAAAGGTATTAATAGCCCTTGGAAATAATGGGTACAAACTAAAACCCAGTAAAACGAGGATTTGTAGGAGAGAGGTCGAGTTCCTTGGTCACAGAATCTCTGAGCAAGGAATAAAACCTTTAGAGAAAAATTTGAAAGGAGCATTAGACTTTCCAGTTCCCTCCACTGTAAAACAGCTTCGACAATTTTTGGGTATGGTCAATTTTTACCGTAGACATATCCCAAATTGTTCCCAAATTTCCCAACCATTATCATCCCAAACTGGTGGCAAAACGGTTCATTGGAATGAAGATTGCCAAAAAGCTTTTTGTCACTTAAAAACCGCTTTAGTAGACCCTGAATTATTAGGATTCCCAGATTACTCTCCAGAGGCTTCACCTTTGGAGTTATTCGTAGATGCTTCTAGCATAGGTGCAGGGGCTTGCTTATCACAAAAGCAGAATGGGACACAAAGACCCATTGCATATATTTCAACAACGTTTAGTGGGCCCCAAAAGAATTATAGTGCCATTGATAAAGAACTTACAGCTTTGCGTTGGGCGGTGAAATCCCTTAAGGCTTTTTTGAAAGGCATTAAATTTGTCATTTACACAGATCACCAGCCACTAATTTATTTACAAAACATGAGTATGGCAGATGGGCGAGTAGCTAGGACCTGGGAGGAATTAAATGACTTTGATTTTGAAATTAGGCACATTGCAGGGAAAGTAAATATTGTCGCGGATGCCCTATCTAGATCTCCAATACCTGATCAGTCTCTTGGAGAAATTACCGAATCAAAATCGGAATCAGTTGAGTTTGTACCCCCAGGATTCGAAACCATAGAAATCCCAGGTGGCGGTGATGCTGTATTTAAATGTTTGTCTTTGTTTCTTTTTGATACCCCTGAAAATCATCGTGACATACGCATAGCTGTGGTTGAAGAACTTTTAAATCATATAGGTAAATATATAGGTCAAAATAGAGACATAAGGAACATTAGGAAACAGATTAGAGTCATGAAATGTAGTGGCCAAGTCCCTCTCCCAGAGGTTATTGACGTTTTTTGTCAACTCTACAAAGTTAGAGTGGAGGTTTTTTATGAAGACGATAAACCCATGGTATATGGTTCTCAATTTTCTGATAATATTTGTTATTTAAAATGCCTGGGAGGCATACATTATAATTACTTGAAACCTAGTGCAGTAGCAACCACCTTAAATGAAATAATCCCTTATATAAATAACATAATTCCTATTTATGACAATGTAAACTTGGCTAGTAATAATATTAGGGAAATTGATATTTACACTGACCAAATTAATGATAAAACCATAAAAGTTTTAAAAAGACAAATATTCTTAGAGACCCCCAGTTCAAATTGGCCACTTTCCTTAAAATTGTTTAAACCTTTTAATAAAGAATTTAGTATCATAAATGATCTATTATACAGACAAAAAGAAAATAGTAAACCCCAAATGGTAATATCCTTTGACTTAGTTGTTTTAATTGTTTTAAGATTACATTGGAATCTAGCTCACATAGGTCGGAATAAACTTTTAGAATTAATTTACAAACATTTTTGGCATCCTCGTGTAAATCAAATTGTTTCCGATGTAGTAAAATGTTGCCCTACTTGTCAGAAATTAAAAACTCATTCTAGCAATATTATACCCCCTACGTTGAAAATAGATTCAAATAGTCCTTATGACCTTGTGGCTATGGACCTTCTCCAATTCCCTGTAACAAATAATGGTCATAAATATGTTTCAGTTTTTATCGATCATTGTTCCAAATGGGCCTGTGTGGTTCCAATGAAAGATAAACAAAGCCTAACGGTAGCCAAGATTTTAGAATATAGAATACTTCCCTTTTTACCTAAATTACCTAATCGTTTGTTGACCGACAATGGTATGGAGTTTATAGCAGAACCCTTTCAAATGGTATTAAACCAATTTAATATTAAACATATCAGAACAACTCCATTACATCCCGCCAGCAACGGTATTTGCGAACGATTTAATCGTAGCCTTATTCAATTTTTAAGATGCCTAGTGTTAGAAAACTCTTCAAGTTGGGATGAGGAATTATCCTCATCCATGATCATATATAACCACACATGGCATAGCGCGATAAAAATGTCCCCTTCAGATTTCCTTCTAAAAAAGGCCCATGTAGACCCCGCTCATACCTTTCCCCAATATTGGGATGAAGGAACTGTAAATTTCACACCCTATAAAATTGGACAAAGGGTAGCTAAAAAGGTCATATTCAAGGGGCATCATGTGGAAAACAAATTTAAGCTCAGATGGGAAGGTCCTTTTGTCATAACGTATGTGAATGCTAATAAAATTACTTACTGTATTAAACGAGTAGCAAATCCATAATGCCCGAGAAGAAAGGGCCCATCATTCACAACTAAGAAAGTGGATAGATATACCCCCTTACCTCAGAAAAAATCCATTTTTTATTGAAAAGGTTTTTAATGATGATGAGGAGGAGGTTGAATGTGAGGAGGATCAAATAATGGATATAAATGAATTAGACAATGATTCCAGTGACCAGGATGAGGATGAGGGAGAAAGTTGGCAGGAGTTAACGGGAGATGAAGAAGAAGATAGTGAAAGTGAATTCGAGGGATTTGCTGAAATAAATAATATTGATAATAATTCCCATAAATTACTTACCCAAATAGTATCCACCTTAGGAAAATTAAGGGAGCAAGTAGGGATGGATTCTAGTGGGAATAGTAGTCCAGTATGTGTAGGGAGTCATAGGGAGGATTTATTAGATATCCCCATTGTAAGTAAAATACAAACCCCCGAAATTTCCAAAAATACTCCTATAATCATTAGTGACACTGTACCAGCCTACAATTCCTGTAATAACACTTCACCTATAGCTGTTTTTTCTAATTCTTCTTTCCTTTCTGATCTTTGTACGAGTGTGTATTCAGAAAATTTCCTCCAAAGTCGTTGTGCCACATTGAGAGAGCAGGGAAAAGAAACCTCTAAGTGTGATTTTCCGATATCCCCAAATAAAACTGCAGATTTTTCTGGTTTTAATAGTTCACATTTTCAATGGGACGCCCATGAAGTGCCGAATCCTCCAATCCTTGATCAACTATTTTCACCCAGAACCCCTAAAACCCCAGACATGGAATGGGATGATTCGTCCTTTTTGATAACAGACCCTGAGAATAATTCTGTACATGACCAATCATATGCAGGATTGAATAAAAGATTTAACATTAAGCCAATAGAAATTGGAGAGGGTGTTATGGAAATTATAGAAGAGGAGTATCTTGATGAGGAATTGATAGAAGAAGAAGAGACTCAATCACCTAGCACCTTATTGAGATTTTTAAAGGAAAATTATCAACTCACCAGCATTTCTTCTATTCCCAGTATTCAAGATTTACCACCGTCATATTCTATAGAAAGTGAGGTTGTGTTGAAGAAAGTTACAAGGAGAAAATCTCGCGGAACTGAAAATCCTATAGTAGAGGAGGAAATTAATCTTTTAGTTGATACACCTGTACGAAGACCTCATACCCGATCGCGTGGGATGGTCTATGACCACAGTCATATAATGAGTACCCCCTTAGAATGGAGGCGAAAGAGAGAGTGAAAGATGATCCTTAGCATTGTTTACCTTCTTTCCATCCTTCTTTGAAAACTTTTTACCACTTTTTTTTTTTTTTTTAAAAAAAAAAAAAAAAAAAAGACAGAATATCATTGATATTTATATATATATAAAAATAAAATATTATTTATATGTTTTTCTTTATATAATTGTTGTTATTATCCCAGATCTCAGTCATGATGGATGGTGTGTGAGTGGTTGTGTTGTGTGTCCCGGTTGTGTGATCTTGACTGAGACTGTGGAAATTTGAATAAAATTGTGTAATCACATCCTTATCTTGGTGTTTGGTATCTTTGCAGATAACTAACTGAAAGAAAATATGCCGGAGGTTAACTTGTTAGTGGTAGGAAGCTCAGAAGTGAGGATGTTTTGGGAAGGAAGGCAGTGCTTACAACAAGAATATGGTATCAGAGTCCGTGTTAATTACCAAGCAGGGGCTGTATTAGAAGAGAGTTTGGGACAAATTAAAAGATCAATGAAGCCCGACACTCAAATAGTAATTATATGGGCACTCACCCCATATGCCTGGAAGAGAACTCCCATTCGAGCCAAAAACAAGAGGGATACTACAATCTTTAGACCCAGTAAATATTTGACTGTTGATAATATCCCAGGGCTTATGAACCGAATAATGAGATATGTGTTGCAGGTCAATCCATACTGTTCTGTCTACCTTTCTATTCCTGCAATTAAAGACATGTATTGTTTCAATGAAAGTAGACTGGTAAAGGCTTGGGGCAACAATTATCGAGATTACCTCCTCCATCATGCTGAGTACAATCCAGAGCAAATGAGAAAAAGTTCTGTTAGAGCCTACTCCTTGTTTTATTCTCTTAAAAACCCACAATATCATTGGGAGGACAAACAACTGCTGTTTGGCAACAATGCCCTAAATTATTATGCCAGTAGAATTCCTAACAAGGGTAGAGGAAGGGAACAGAGACATCAGGCTGTCCATACCAAATATTTAAAAGGAGATTCCTTCCGTTTAGAGTCAACTTTGATACCAGACGGTCTTCACGGTAACCAGGAGTTTTTGCGTTATTATATGTTGAGTCACCGAAAAATTCTAGACTCCTTTATTCCTATCAAAAGAAATTATCAACTTCATGGGAAAAGGCAACATCCTCACTCACTGAAATTATCTTCAAAGAAGGGTCCTCAACCATTAATGCAAGTCGATACGTCTACTTTTGTTCCACCAGTAGCTTTTACCACAAGGAACAATGATGATAACGAGTTAATCACCGAAAACCAATACCGATTTGGTGATCATCTTTCTCAACCTTCGACTTCCCACGAGGGAAGAATACCAACAAACCCACAACCATACAATTTTATCCCTTGTAATTATCCCGCATTGATAACACCAACCCAACAACATGGTTATACACTATATCCGCATGTTCCCCCTTTTGATATATTACCTAATACTAACCCTTTTCTCCTTCCTTCAACCTTTCCTAGTAGCTGTAGTCAGCACATGATAAATCCCGACGCTCACGCGTGTGTGCGGGAATACATGTATGATAGAAAACGAAATGGCCATGAGCACAAATTGAAAAGATTACACGATTTGGAAGAATTGTCCTTGGCCATAGACTATGAAAAGGAAATAACGAAAAGATTAAGAAGGTGAAAAGAAAAAAGGAGAAATAGACTTGGTGGGGAGGGGTGTAATGGAGTGGAAGACAATCATTGAGCAGTTAACTCGGAAGAGTTCACCTCCTCACCATTGTCCATAGTAGATAGCGTAAATTATTTTTTTTATGTTCATTTATCAAAACAATTGTAATCATACACGATTTTATATATTGTTTGTATATTTCAGGAGTTATAATAATATTTTTTGTGCTCTTTATAATAATTATAAATAACTAAAAACAAAAATTTAAGACAAAACCTGATTCTGACAATCCTTATTGTGAAAAACTACCTGAATTTGACTCTAGTGAAAACCTGGAATTGCCTGGACATAAAAAGGAACATTCCATCTGACTATTAATATAGCTCTTTTTATAAGGCCAGGTAATGGAATAATAATGTAATAAATAACAAAAAGTATAGTGAAACATAAATGTTATTATAAGATTACTTGTGTGAATAATAATGTGTGTATTAAAAGTAAAATTAATGTGATAAAATAATTGCTCTTTATAGATTGAACATAGAATTAGAAAAACCGAAGGTAGAACAAAGAAGAAAAGACGAACAAATCATAAAACCTTCAGAATAACTAATTAGTTATTCCTTTCATAAGGTCAAATATAAATTGTATATATACTATAGTGAAAATATTTAATTAAACATATATTTGCACTAATATTGGAGAAGTTACATTAAAAAGTGTTAATGTATGATTTAATAAACTTTCAGGTTTTTTTTTTGGGGGGATTTTGAAGCTAAAAGAACTGTGTGTTTGGAAAACTCCAGTCGTGTATTTACATCAATCAATATTCATTAATTTATTACCAAATACAAATTGGTACAACTAGGAAAAATACAGATAAGAATTTATATTAATTTGTAAGAACTCTTCTTAGTCTGTCCTTACTAACCCCTTCTTTTCCATAGTTTCTTTATCTTGTCACACTTCTGGGGCTCACTACATTTACCATCGCATATTCCATCACTGAAAGAGATGAGAAATAGTTAACTTATTAAATTCTTTTTTTAAACTGGGATCGACCAGTTACATATAAAAGTTTTGTTTTGTTATAACAATCAGTAATAATTAAAATAGAAAAGAAAATTCGATCCGAGTCTGATTTATTACCTTACCTTGTCATATATATACTTGTCCGTAGTTTTCTCTTTAAGACTTTACAGAATCCTATCCTTGAGTGGTTGTGTTCTCTCCATATGTGCTGTGCGAGTCCATTAAGTGTTACATTTTATATAAGATTTGAGAAGACTGGGTGAACTATCTCTATACTTTCTTCCCAAGCTAGGTAAGTGTGACTCTTTAAAAGTGTATTGTGGGTGTGGTTGTAGCGTAGTTTCTCTCGGGTGCCAAGAGGGGTATTGTAATCACTTACACAATCATATGATTTGTTCCCCTTGCGGTGTCATCGAACACTCCCCCCTACAACGTCTTTCACGGTCACGTTAAATAGATTATAATCATCAACTTCTAGGGTTGTAGAAAGGGGAATTGATAAAAATCAGTAGCCAAGATAGGGCTTTGGAAGAAGTTATTAAATATGATGTTACTTATTTCCTTATAAAAGGACCACAGTCCTAACTTGTGGGAAACATACTTTTTCTTGGGTTTCTTTTATATGATCTTCCTTCCCCTTAGTGGGGATATCTTTCCTTGTACTCTTTTGGTTGATTTAATAATGGAATTTTTTACACCAGCTGCAAGATGTTGTCAATGTTAGGATAGAACTTCCTGGACTCAGACCTCATAACAACAAATAATACCAAAGAATTATTTGTTTTCCCCCTTATTCTCCCTGATAACAACAAATACCAAAGAATTATTTGTTTTCTCCCCTATTCTCCCTGATAACAACAAACAACATTTCATAATTTAGTTTACACTCTAATAATTACATCATAAGTATTTTAAACTTTACTTTCTTTATTTGTTTACTATATTTATTTATCTTTATTTTTCTTAATTTGATCAAATCTATTTTTCAATTATTCTAATAATTTAATTTTGAAGTTAATTTATGTTTTAATATTCATTTAATTTTCTCTATATTATTAATTTATATTTGGCCACTTACCCAGAGGTCTGGGACAAAATTTTATATAGATATATTTTCTTTCCAGAACAACTCACTTTTTTTTCTTTTTGCCTTTTTTTTCTTTCGTTCTAAAAATTCTCTATATTCTTTTCAAAACCAAAATTCTCAATTAAATATTAATTTGCCTGTAAACAAAAAAAAAAAAAAAAAATAATAATCTGTTTCAATACCGATACTTTATCTATTCATATACCAAAATTTTTACCGATAACGATACTAAGACTTTCAAAATCACTGATACCTAAAAATTTGCCAGTACCGATACCGATACCTGAAAATATACTGATACTTCACTCCATCCTTATATTCCTATATTAGTATAGATATATTTTCCAATTATCTTCCATATTGTTAAAGTTGCAGACAAACATAAAGCTTTATGATACTCAAAATCTATTTTTACTAAAAATGTATTTTAATTTAGCAAATTTGATTTTCCAACCCATTTTTATTATTTTCCTTCAATGTACATTACATTTCCAGTTTATATTTTGAATACCAACTAAATACCAGGTGAGAGACGAAACCATGCATACTTACCCAATAATTAACTATTTATACTCAATGGGCAGTTTCTTACATTAAGATTATATTGCTTTTTTCAAATTTTCTTCTCATGGTCTCTTGTTTCCATTGGAACTAGGGACTGACTGGGGTTGGAATTTTGCTGGGGCCGGGGTCTTCCAAATTTGCAAAGAGGTCAAAATCATTGAAATTTTAGGTTAAATTTAGATATAATTTTTATTAAGACTATTTAATTAGGTAATATTTTAGTGATGTGGGCCAAAAAAAATTTTTTTCCTCAGCTTAACTACGAAAATGGAATGATATTTTTTTAATGGTTAATCGACAAACGACAAATGATTTTGTAAAAAAAAAAAAAAAAAAAAAATTAAAACTAAGAATAAATAATTTTTAAAAAAATTTAAAACTAAGAATATATATATATATATATATATATATATATATATATATATATATATATATATATATATATATATATATATATATATATATATATATATATATATATATATATATATATATATATATATATATATTGTCAAAAGATTGCCTACTGAAAGTGTAAAACTATCCTTTGAACTATTTTTACCAAGATTGCTATTATGACTAGATTTTAAAAGATTTTGAAGCTAAAAATGTAAATAATAATTTATATATATATATATATATATATATATATATATATATATATATATATATATATATATATATATATATATATATATATATATATATATATATATATATTATTTTACAACTTTTAACTATTACTTCCATTTTTCACTTCAACATATTTTAAAATGTAGCAACCAGTCAAAATATTGAAAGGATAGTTTTATAATTTCTGCAGACGATATTCTGACATAATTTTTGTATTTAGTTTAAATTTTTTTTTTTTTAATTTATTTTTTTTCCTAACAAAATAATGTTTGTCAATTAACCAAAAAAACAAACAAACATATCATTTCCTTTTCGTAGTTACGCTGAGAAGAAAAAAAAGGGTTCCCTTCATTATAAATTTACCCAATAATTTTGTGATAATCATTTTCTGCCTAGATATCGCTATAAGGCGTACGTAAGCATGTTCAGTGTAGTAGGACTAATTATATTTTACAATAGGATTTGGTAATTTAACCATTTTTAGAAATATTGAATTTCATTTTCCACCCATTTAAATAGGTTTCTTCAATATACATTACATTTCCAGTTTATATTTGGAGTAACAACTAAAAACCAAGTAAGAGACAAATCCTACATAACAACCATATTTTAAATAAATATTCAATACCACATCTGGATTGATGGTTATATTTACAATTCCTTGCTTAAATATGGTGCTTTTCATATATTTCAGTATATTTTGTCTTTATATTTTCAATATAGTGAAAATAGTGATTGTGATGAACTAAACTAGGAACCATCACATTATAATCAATTTGTTCAAATTCGTATAAGAAACAAATTTACAATACAAACAAAACTAAACATAAACAATTAGGTAAACACACAATCTATGCTAAGCATTTTCCTAAGTGTTTAAAAATATTTCGATAATAATTTATTTGAACACAAAAGTCAATGGCTAAAAACACGAAGAGCAGCCATCGGTGCCTTAAAAAAAATTAAATATAAACAAAACCATGGTTGCCGGAACTGTTAAACCATAGATGCCAGTAATCGGATATGGTAGCCAGAAACACTCTAAAATATAAAAACTGTTTATATGCTTTCACTAATTTATCTGTGTATATATTTTATCTTATTTATCTAGTGTATTATTTTGTCTATAATTTAAGTTCGTATTGATTGGAGTTTGTAAAGTCGTTGGTTTGTTTTTTGTATCGATATGTATCATTTTTGTTGTTCAATAAACGGCTGGATAGCACGCTCTCACTTTTTAAAATTCATGGTAAGGTCTAGACGTCAAAAATGTAAGTTCATTCGCTTGTTTATCAAGTTCTCAAAATTCGAAGAAATAGGTATGAGTTATATATTTTCCTTTTTTCTAATCTTTCTAACTGTCATATCTATTGCCTTCTACTCAAAAATATAACTGCTTAATGTTCTTAATTATATGGAATTCGTATAAGAAGGAACTTCAAGAGGAAACCATCTTTTTGAAAAAGTTCAATAGTAAGTCTTCTCTCCTTTTTTAATTGTAAAATTAACTACGACCCTTCTCTTTCAGGTCTCTTAATAAAAGCTCAAACCCATAGCTTTTATAAAAAAAAAGAAAAAAGTATGGTGCGTAAGTAGCAATAAATAAATAAATAAATAAGTAGCAAAATAAATACAGAATAAAAATAATAAATAAATCAATCAAATAATAACATAAATGAATAAATAAATAAATAAATAAAAAAATAATTTAATTAAATAAATAAATGACTAAATGAAAATAAATAATTTAAGTATATATATATATATATATATATATATATATATATATATATATATATATATATATATATATATATATATATATATATATATATATATATATATATATATATATATATATATATATATATATATATATATATTAGGGTAGAGAAAGAATTAGGACTAGAAAGCCTTAGTAGATGCATTTTGAGGGTGTTGAAGGAAAACTGAAGGAATGTTCTAGTATTGGAGAATCCTTATATTTTAGATTTAATTAAATATTTTATGATTTAAAGATAAAGCTATTTTTTGGTTTACATTTTGGCTTCTTAGTA
>SEYY01003487.1:30000-38276 GCA_009176605.1 Armadillidium nasatum
AAAATATATATATATATATATATATATAATATATAATATAATATATAATAATTATATATATATATATAATATAAATATATAATATATAAATATAAATATAAAGTAAATATAAATAAATAATAAATATAAAATAATATAAAAAATAAATATAAAAATAAATATAAAATAAATAAATATAAATATAAAATAAAATAAAATATAAATAATATAAATAAATAAATATAAAAATAATATAAAATAAATATAAATATAATTATAAAAAATAAATATAAATAAAAAATAAACATAAAAATAAATATAAATATAAATATAAAAATAAATATAAAAATAAATATAAAAATAAATATAAAAACAAAAATAATTATAAAAATAATTACAAAAAATATAAATATAAATATAAATATAAATATAAAAATAAATATAAATAAAATAAATATAAATAATAAATATAAAAATAATATATAAAAATAAATATAAAAATAAATATAAAATAAAATAAATATAAATATAAAAATAAATATAAAAATATAAATATAAATAAAATAAATAAAAATAAATATAAAAGTAAATATAAAATTAAATATAAAAATAAATATAAAAATAAATATAAAAATAAATATAAAATAAATATAAATATATATATAAATATAAATATAAAAATAAACAAAAAATATAAAAATAAATATAAAATAAATATAAAAATAAATATAAAAATTTAAAAAATATAATATAAATATAATATGAATATAAAAATAAATATAAATATAAATATAAAAGTAAATATAAAAATAAATATAAAAATAAATAAATATAAATATAAAATAAATATAAATATAAATATGAAAATAAATATAAAAAGGAATATAAAATATAAATAAAATAAAAATAAATATAAAAATAAATATAAAAATAAATATAAAAATAAATAAAATAAATAAAAAAAAAAAAATAAAAAATATAAAAAAAATAACAATTAAATGTAAATATAAAAAAAATAAAAAAATAAATATAAAAAATTTATATAAAAATAAAATATAAAAAATATAAAAAAATATAAATATAAATATAAAATAAAATAAATATAAAAAAAATATAAATATAAATATAAATATAAATAAAAAATAAATATAAATAAAAATAAACAAAAATGAATATAAAAATAAATATAAATATAAATATAAAAATAAATATAAATATAAATATAAAAATAAATATCGAAATGAATATAAAATAAAAATAAATATAAAAATAAATATAAAAATAAAATAAAAATAAAATAAAAATAAAAATAAATATAAAAATAAATATAAATATAAATATAAAAATAATATAAAATAAATAAAAATATAAATATAAAAATAAAAATAAAAATAAATATAAATATAAATATAAATATAAAAATAATATAAAATAAATATAAAAATAAATATAAAAATAAATAAAAAAAAATATAAAAATAAATATAAAAAATATAAAATATAAATATAAATATAAATAATAAAAATAAATATAATATAAAAATAATATAAAAATAAATATAAAAATAAATATCAATAAAATATAAAAATAAATATAAAACTGAATATAAAAATAAATATAAAACTGAATATAAATAAATAAATAAATATAAAAAAAATATAAAAATAAATATAAAAATAAATATTAATAAATAAATATAAAAATAAATATAAAACTGAATATAAAAATAAATATAAAAATAAATATAAAAATAAATATAAAAATAAATATAAATAAATAAAAATAAATATAAAAGTAAATATAAAAATAAATGTAGAAATAAATATAAAAATTAATATGAAAACAAATATAAAAATAAATATAAATATAAATATAAAAATATATATAAAAAAAATATAAATATAAATAAAAATAAATAAATAAAAATAAATATAAAAGTATATAAAAAATATAAAAATAATATAAAAATAAATATAAATATATATGTAAATATAAATGCAAAAAAAAATGAAAATAAATAAAAATAAATATAAAAATAAATATAAAAATAAATATAAAAATAAATATAAAAATAAATATAAATATAAATATAAATAAAAAATATAAATATAAATATAAAAATAAACATTAAAAAAATATAAAATAATATAAAATAAATATAAATAAATATAAAACTAAATATAAAAATAAATATAAAAAAAAATGTAAAAATAAATATAAATATAAATATAAAAATAAATATAAAAATAAATATAAAAGTAAATATAAAAAAATATAAAAATAAATATAAAAATAAATATAAAATATAAAATTAAATATATATATAAATATAAAAATAAAAAAAATAATAAATATAAAAATTTATATAAAAATAAATATAAAAATGAGTATAAAAAATATAAATATAAATATAAATATAAATATAAAAATAAATATATATATAAAAATAAACATAAAAATGAATATAAAAATAAATATAAATATAAATGTAAAAATAAATATTAAAATGAATATATAAATAAATATAAAAAATAAAATAAAAAAAATATAAAAATAAATATAAAAATAAAAATAAATATAAAAATCAAAATAAATATTAATATAAAAATAAATATAAAAGTAAACAAAAATAAATATAAAAATAAATATAAAAATAAATATAAAAATAAATATAAATATAAATATAAATATAAATATAAAATAAACATAAAAATAAATATAAAAATAGATAAAAATAAATATAAAAATAAATATAAAAAATATACAAATAAATATAAATATATATATATATAAAAATAAATATAAAAATAAATATAAAAACAAATATAAATATAAAAATAAATATTTTTTTTTTAATTAAAAATTAATATAAAAATAATAAAATAAAAATAAATATTAAGATAAATATAAAAAAAATAAAAATAAACAAAAATAAATATAAAAATTAAATATAAATATATAAAATAAATATAAAAAAATAATTTAAAAAAAATAAAAAATAAAAAAAATATAAAATAAATATAAAAATAAATATAAAAATAAATATAAAAATAAATATAATAAATATGAATATAAATATAAAAATATATAAATATAAAAATATAAATAAAATATAAATAAATTAAAAATAAATAAAAAAAATTTTTTTTTTTAAATAAATATAAAAATAATATAAATAAATAAATATAAATATAAAATAAAATATAATAAAATATAAATAAATATAATATAATATATAAATAAAATATAAAATAAATATAAAAATAAATATAAAAATAAATAAATAAAATATAAATAAAATATAAATAAATATAAAATAAATATAAAATAAATAAAAATAAAAATAAATATAAATATAAAATTAAAATAATAAAATATAAATATAAAATAAATATAAATTTAATATAAAAAAAAATATAAATATAAATATAAATATAAATATAAAAATAAATATAAAAAAATATATAAAAATAAATATAAAAAATAAAATAAATAAAAAATGAATATAAAAAAATATAAATAAATTAAATATTTTTTTTTTTTTTTTTTTTTTTTTATTATATTAAAATAAAATAAATATAAAAATAAAATAATAAAAAATAAATATAAAAATAAATAAAAATAAAAAAAATAAAAATAAATAAAAAAAATAAAAATAAATTAAAAATAAAAATAAATATAAAATAAATAAAAATAAATAAATAAATATAAAAATATAAATATAAATAAATAAATAAATAAAAATAAATATAAATATAAATAAATAAATATAAATATAAAATATAAATATAATATAAAATAAATATAAAAATAAAATAATAAATATAAATATAAATAAATATAAAAATAATATAAATATAAAAATAATATCAATATAATATAAAAATAATATAAAACTGAAATATAAATAAATAAAAAAATATAAAAAAATATAAATAAATATTAATATAAATATAAAAATATATAAAAAATAAAATAAAATAAAAATAAAATAAAAATAAATAAAAAATAAATATAAAAATAAATATAAAAATAAATTTAGAAATAAATTAAAAATTAATATGAAAAAATATTAAATATAAATAAAATATGAAATATAAATATAATATTTATAAAATAAATATAAATATAAAAGTAATATGAAATATAAAAAATAAAATATAAAATAAATATAAATATATATATATAAATTAAATGCAAAAAAAAATGAAAATAAATTAAATAATAAATATAAAAAATAAATAATAAAAATAAATTAAATATAAATATAAAATAAATATATAAAATATAAATAAAAAAAATAAAATATAAAATAATAAAATTAAATATAAATAAATATAAAAAATAATATAAAAATAAAATAAAAAATATAATATAAAAATAAATAATAAATAAAAAAAAAAATATAAAAAAATAAAAATAAATATAAAAAATATATATATAAAATATATATAAATATAATGAATATAAAATAAATATAAATAAATATAAAAGTAAATATAAAAATAAATATAATAAATATATAAATAAATATAAAAATAATATAAAAAAAATAAATAAATAAATAAATATAAATATAAAAATAAAATAAATAAATATAAATAAAAATAAACATAAATAAAAATAAATATAAATAAATACAAAATAAATATAAAAAAAATAAATAAATATAAAAATAAATAAAATAAATATAAATAAAAAATAAATAAATAAATATAAAATAAATAAATAAATATAAATAAATAAATATAAAAATAAATAAATAAAATAAATATAAATATAATATAAATATGAATATATATAAAAAAATATGAATATAAAATATAAATATATAAAATAAATATAAATATAAATTTAAAAAAAAATATAAAAATAATATAATAAATATAAATATAAATATAAAAATAAACATAAAAATAAAATAAATATAAAAAAATATATAAACTAAAAAAAAATAAAAAATAAAATAAAAAAATAAATATAAAAAGAAAAATATAAATATAAATATAAAAATAAATATAAAAATAAATAAAAAATAAATATAAAAGTAAATATAAAAATAAATATAAAAATAATTATAAAATATAAAAAATATAAAATTAAAATATATATATAAATAAAAAAAAAATAATAAATATAAAATTTATATAAAAATAAATAAAAATAAGTATAAAAAATATAAATATAAATATAAATACAATAAAAATAAATATATATATAAAAATAAATATAAAAATGAATATAAAAATAAATATAAATATAAATAAATAAATAAAATGAATATATAAATAAATATAAATATAAAAATAAAAATAAAAATAAATATAAAAATAAAAAAATAAATATAAAAATCAAAATAAATATTAATATAAAAATAAATAAAAGTAAACAAAAATAAATATAAAAATAAATATAAATAATAAAATATAAATATAAATATAAAAATAAACAAAAATAAATATAAAAATAAATATAAAAATAAATAAATATAAAAAAATACAAATATAAAAATACAAATATAAAATAAATATATAATAAATAAATATAAAAATAAATATAAAAAAATATAAATTAAAAATAAATATCAATATAAATATAAAAATAGATATAAAACTGAATATTAAAATAAATATTAAGATAAATATAAAAATAAATAAAAAAATAAACATAAAAATAAATATAAAAATAAATATCAATATAAATATAAAAATAAATATAAAACTGAATATAAAAATAAATAAAAAATATAAATATAAAAAAATAAAAAAATAAATATAAAATAAATAAAATAAAATAAATAAATAAATAATAAAAATAAATATAAAATAAATATAAATATGAAAAAATATAAAATATATAAAATAAATATAAAAATAAATATAAAATATAATAATATGAAAATAAATATAAATGTTAATATAAATATAAAAATAAATATGAAAATAAATATAAAAATAAATATAAATATAATATAAAATAAATAATATAATATAAATAATATAAATATAAATATAAAATAAATATAAATAAATAAAAATAAATATAAAAATAAATAAAAATAAAAATAAATATAAAAATAAATAAGAAAATAAATATAAAAATAAATAAAAATAAACATAAAAATAAAATAAATATAAAATGATATAAAAATTTATATAAAAATAAATACAAAAATAAATACAAAAATAAATATAATAAAAAAAAAATTTTTTTTAAAAATAAAATATAAAAAAATAAAATAAAAATAAAATAAATAAAAAATAAATAAAAAATAAATATAAAATTATAATAAATAAAAATAAGTATATAAAAATAAATATAAAAATAAATATAAAAATAAATAAAAATATATATTTTATGGGCGCTCAGTTGTTTTTGAAATTTTAAGTGTTTCAATGTGCAGTCTGACTTATATATATTATATATATATATATATATATATATATATATATATATATATATATATATATATATATATATATATATATATATATATATATATATATATATATATCCTTAAATATTTCAAAAACTATTAAACTACTAAACGTACGTTAAAAAGGATAACATTTTTGGAATCATTGAAGAATTTTGATAAAGAAAAATGGGAATGAAAAAACAATTATAATAATTTTTAAGAACTGCGTAATTTTTTTAATACGTTTCACGAAATCGTTCGACTGGCAGCGTCTCTTTTTCTAAGATTAATTTCGCGATTTTACAGTAAGATAAATTTCGCGATTGAATGAAAAAATTTGCATTATATATATATATAAATAATATATATATATATATATATATATATATATATATATATATATATATATATATATATATATATATAATATATATATAATATATATATAATAATAATAATAATCCTAATTTTCCACAATTATCGTACACAAACAATTTTTTCTTTTTAAACTTATTTTTCACATCTTTTGTTAATTTTCTTTATCAAAATTCTTCAAGGATTCCAAAAATGTTATCCTTTTTAACGTACGTTTAATAGTTTTTAAATATTTAAGGATATCAAAGTGCAGGGTAGCAAAATGTATATATATATTTATATTATTATATATATATATATATATATATTATATATATATATATATATATATATATATATATATATATATATATATATATTATAATATATATATATATATTATATATTTATATTTATATATATTATTATATATATATATATATATTATATATATATATATATATATATATATATATATATATATATATATATATATATATATATATTATATATATATATATATATATATATATATATATATATATATATATATATATATATATATATCTATAGGACGTATTTAGAGGGAGAACAGATGGAAATTTGCAATTCGGTTAATTTATAATTGTCCTTTAGACTGATTCTTTAAGTAACTAATGGATCAAGGTGATTGTCCTTAAGACTGATTCAATACTGTTGCTATTCCAATTAACTACTTTGTGTTCCAGATCACTGATATCCTTCCTTCTCATCCATTGAGTTCTTTCTATATTAACATCTGTTGTCTAGGCTTAATAAATTAATCTTTCCTCAAATGGTTCAGCAGTTGTATTTACATCGGAGTTTAAAATTTTTCTTCTTATTTAAGAAATTATTACGTATTTCTCATTCCAAGACTACGATACGACTAATACAAAAAAATTCAATAACTTTAACATTACAACTAATAAACATATAAATTATAAAAATATAAATAATTTCTATAAATAAAAGAATCCATTTATATTTTGAATTCATTTTACCTTTAAAATATAAATAAAATACATAATGAAATTATAATAAAAGCATCTTTTCTATGGTTCGCAAATTAGAATAACAAAAAACATCCTTTTCACGTTTCACAATTATTAGAAATTATTGATAACGTGTATATATATATATATATACATAAATATATAATATATATATATATATATATATATATATATATATATATATATATATATATATATATATATATATATATATATATATATATATATATATATATATATATATATATATATATGTATATATATAATATATATATATATATATATATATATATATATATATATATATATATATATATATATATATATATATATATATATATATATATATATATATATATATATATATATATATATATATATATAATATATATATATATATATATATATATATATATATATATATATATATATATATTATATATATATATATATATATATATATATATATATATATATATATATATATATAT
>SEYY01003488.1:0-17500 GCA_009176605.1 Armadillidium nasatum
TTACTCAGTGCAAACATTTTAAATCTTCCAAACATCATTTTTTAATATCTATGACAATTTTGAGGAATTCTCTATATAGTGCTTAGGAGTGGGAATTTTAAACTCCGGAATAAAATTAGGGCTAGCTAGCTTTTGACCTTAGACGAAGTCTGACCTAGGGTTGCTAATTTATAATATCTCACTGTTAGTTAAAGAACAAGCTAATTATGTACTTCTACCTGTTATTAATTTGACTTAAACTTATTTTGATGAGTTTGATAGTACCTGTTTTGCTTTCAGAGTTACGAGATTTCAGCTCTGATGTTTTTTTCAATGGGAATCAATTTAAAAGGTCATTGATAAACTTTATCGAATAATATACATTTTTTATCTTAAAAAGTGTATATCCAAATATGTTTTTAGAAACCTTTACTATTGCAGTTGACAAACTTTTATGTTGTTGGTGAGTAACCTTCTTTTATGTTAAATTTTATTGTTTTTACTTTGTAGGCTAAAATAATACACTAACTAGTTGGGTTCTAGATAATTATTTTTGTTCTTAAAATTTTGGTTGGGGAGTCACAGTACTGCTTTTAGCTCTTTTCTGCCTAACACAAAATCCACATCAATAATTAAGCCTGATTTGAAAACACTTTTTAACAACAACAACAACAACAATAATAATAATAATAATAATAATAATAATAATAAATTTATAAATATTTTACCATTAATTCCTTGTGACTAAACTTCTTGAGAAGCAGCAAAGGAATTTTGAAGTCAAAATTTGTGCAAAAATTCCTCTTCGTCTGATTCAAAATGTGCTTTTAAACCCTTTTCATTTACTTTATTTAGCAACGAACAAACATTTTTCACACTCATAAACTTCTATAAAGGAAATTGAATCAATAATAATAATAATAATAGTAAAGAAAAGTAATGCATCCTGTCTTTTTAACCATCTGTTTCCAAGGTGAGTTAAATATGGTAATGCGAATGACTTAATAATAATAATTAATGTCTTCGAACATACCCTTACATGTTGAGTATCAAACTTCTTCATGATCACTGCAGAATTTTCTGTTTTTATGACATTAATTTTGAGTTCCTCTTCATTAAAGACAGATTCGAAATAGGATTCTCTTGGCTCTGACTTTATAAAAGAGGAATTTTCATCTAATTCTTTCTTTATACTTTCTGGTAAAGGGATGTTTGATTCATTGTGTGGAAAACTCTGAAATAAAATGAATGGAATTGAGTATGTACAGGTTTGTTTGGTTTAAACCATCATGTTTTTTGGGGGGTTTAAACCAACTAAAAGACCAATGTTTATTTTTTTTTTTTTTTAGGTTTTCGAAAGTAAAATGAAAAATAGCTTAAGGCAAAATATATAGCTTTCACATTGATTATATATATATATATATATATATATATATATATATATATATATATATATATATATATATATATATATATATATATATATATATATATATATATATATATATATATATATATATATATATATAATAGTTTCAAGAAAAGATATGAGAAACATAGAATTTCTTATTGTTTCAAAATAAAAGTTTAACTGAGTATTCAAAAATGTAGTTTATATATATATATATATATATATATATATATATATATATATATATATATATATATATATATATATATATATATATATATATATATATATATATATATATATATATATATATATATAACTTAATGACACTCCAAATAACGCAAAATAGAGCCCTTCGCACAATCACCGGCTGCACACCCACAACCCCTCAACAACACCTACATAATGAAACCAAGATACTACCTATAAAGAACCACCTTGAAATGATAGGCACGCAATTTTACGCAAAAACCCGTCTACCCACACACCCATGTCACAATACTCTCCTCCAACCTACCATACAAAGACTAAAACAACCTCCATCAAATCCTAAATCACATCCCCCCAATACCACAATAACCAAACATATACACACTCAACTAATACATTCCTACATGATCAACAGACCTCCAAACAACATCCTTGACACACCCCCTCCCGAAATAAACCCCGACTTCAGCAACCTCCCAAGACACTCACAAATCTCATTAGCAAGATTGAGATGTGGGCACCACCCAAACTTACAACATTACAAACACAAATTCAAAATAAACCAGGCAGCATCTCCCACTTGTACCAGATGCGGAATGGCCCCGGAGACCGAATCACACTTTCTACTACACTGTCCTTCCATCTCTCGCCCCAGAAATTCTGGGGCATCACTTCTTTGAAGGATCTCTGGACGAGACCGACTGCGGCAGGCGGCTTCATTAGCGAAGTGTGGCCACCTCAACATGAGGTGGTCAGGGGGTGAGAAGGTAAAAAAAAAAAAAAAAAAAAAAAAAAAAAAAAAAAAAAAAATATGAATACATTGTAGGTTAAATAATAAAATATTGTGTTAGGTATGTTTTACATACCTTATAATTAAAATAACTTTTAAATGAAAAACAAATGTGAATTTAGATAATATTGGGTATAGAGAAGAAGTAAAGAATCGTTAATGAAATAAATAATCTAGCATGTAGTATTCTAGAAATGATTTGACTAGTTTTTTCTCTAAATCCTTTCAATTATCAAAGCTAGAAAATATAGATACAACTATTTTAAGGCAGGGGCAGGAACAGGATCAGGGACAAGGACAGGGTGCCAAATGCCCAAATGAAGTTCATGATGAAACAGTAATTATAATCAATATTTATATGGGAATAATTCATAATACAAAATTTTCTAAATAGGATAGGTAATATACTAAGGACTCAGTATTTCATATATATATATATATATATATATATATATATATATATATATATATATATATATATATATATATATATATATATATATATATATATATATATATATATATATATATATATATTACCTGAAAATTTTCAGAATAATAATATTCTGGAACTAATTCTTCTTTCATTATTTCAATTTCTGATTTGATATTCATTTTTACTTTTATTTTAATAGAAATACCTTTAAATAATTAGCAATCTGTGAAAAAATAAAATTTTAGTGACATTTTGAAATATTCTGATATTTCATAATTTAACATTATTTTTTCATTTAATATGTTGAATGCCATTCTTATAGGTATTTATCCATTCCTAAATGTCAATATAATTTTATTGCATATAAAAATGAGAAAAAAATTCAGGAAATAAAAAGAAAGTAGTGATAATGTAACAGGATAAGGATAAGGTCAGATGTCTGACCTTTTCACAAAGCTCCAATATAGAAGGGATCAATAGTTTACTGACTAAAACACTTGATATAAGTAGTATTAGCTCAATATTGTTCTGTAAAGGTATTCATCTCATATTTTTAATTATTAATAGAATTAAATCTATTTTTTCTTTCAATAAACTTAATAATAATAAATAGCATTTTGGATTTCTGAATCATTTCTAAGACTGGAAATCAGTTATAAGGGTGTACTCATTCTGATTCTTGGACTACTTCGATATTTGACTCATTCTTAGCATTGGTTTATCCTAAAATGTAGGAATTAGATCATAATTTTGGAGTGAAATTCTGATCTTGAAATCAAAACTTGATTAGAATCAAATTTAAATCTTAAAATTTATTGAAAATTTCAAAATTTGGAAATAAGTGTTTGAAATGGAGAGGTAAATTCATTCCATTTTGTATTTCAAAAAGAATGATATTCATGAGATTTTGAAAGTAAAATAATGATGCCTGTCAGTCATACTATATTATGGTAGCCTTAATCAGTTTTTGAGAATTGTATATAGATTTTGATTAACACTGAAGGCATTCACCATTTATAGGTAAATTCCACTGAATTTTGAATTTCTTAAATAACAATATCCAGGAAATTATAAGTTGATTTTTAAGACATGTCTTTAGATCATATTATATTTGTATTATTTGCTGTAGTCCAACATTTTTAATAATAGGAGTTAAATATTTCAATATTTAAATTTCTTGTATTTTGTAATTTTTAAATAATGATATTCAAGGAATATGAGAACTAAATATCAAGGCCTATCATTTAAGGCTCTATTTTCATTATAATACTTAAGGTCTTAGTGATTATGAACAGTTGTAAAAATTCCTGTTGATGTCAAAGTTTTTTTTTATAAAAATATTTTCAAATTTGAATGTAAATTTAACCGATTTCATATTTGATATCAAATTTTAAAGGATTATGAGAGCTACTTTGCAAGCCTGTCAGTCATTCAATTTTAAGGTTACATTACTTATTGTCGGTCCTGGTAATTATATGAAATTATTGAAGTAAGAAAAACAAATTATATGATGACTATTACATTAATTACATGGTCTCTTCATACTTTTTTTTTTTTTTTAATAAATATTTCAACTCCTGATTTCAGAAACAATCTTGAGACTAAGCTCATTTTTAATCATTAATATTTCATTATGTAAGACTGAAGTATTCATTGATCTCATTTTACTTTGGGTTTTTAATCTAGCTTTGACTCGGAACAAAAACATTTGAGTATTTCAAATAAAAATAGTTCTTTTAATATTTAAAATCTTTATAACTCCTGATCCTTTACAAAAAAGATTTGGGACCACTATTGTCCTAATAAATATAATTTATATATATATATATATATATATATATATATATATATATATATATATATATATATATATATATATATATATATATATATATATATATATATATATATATATATATATTATATATATATATATGATTATAAACAAAGGTCTTAAATGTAAGGTTTCTAAGTTTGGAGATGATACTAAAGTGGTCACCTCAGTAAGTAATAATGGTGGATGTATAAAGCTTCAAGATGATCTAGATAGACCCCTTGATAGGCAGATAAGTGGCAAATGAATTTTAATAATAAAAAATGTAAAGTTCTTCATGTAGATTACTCAAATGAAAGATTTAATTATGATATGAATGGGGATTGGCTTGAGACTGTGGACCAAGAAAAAGATTTAGTTGTGGTTATTACCAGTAATCTGGAAGTGGGTAATCAGTGTTTGGAAGCAAAGAAAAGAGCTATTAAGATGAGATATAATAAACAACAATATAGTTTACAAGCTATATAATAGCTATGTTAGGCCAGCATTAGAGTATTGTGCACAAGTTTGGGCTCCATATTTAAGAAAAGAAATAGATAGCTGGAGAGAGTACAATGCAGAGCAACAAGGATGATTTCTGTCTTTGAGGAGAGGTTGAAGGAGGTGGGAATGTTCTCAGTTGAAAGATTTCCTGGAGGGGATATACTGGTTTACAAAATATTTGCATATGACAGTAATACATAGATTGAAAAATACTTTATAGTGGACCATGAAAGAGAAACTAGAGGACATGTTAAGAAAATTAACGAGAAGTCATGCCATATCGATCCAAGAAAATACTCTTTCAGTAATAGTGTTGTTAATTTTTTAGAATAGCTTGTCACAGGAGATTGTTGATTGTGATTAGGGACTAACTGGTGTTAGAATTTTGCAGTAGCCAGGGCTGGGGCTCTCTCCAGGGTTGCCTAAAATTTGTAAAGAGGTCACAAGCATTAAAATTTTAAGGTAAGAAAAGTAGATATAATTTTAATTGAGATTTATTTAATTAAAAGGAAGAAGTAGAATAGTCAACATTCATTCAAATTAATGATTATATATATTATTTCAGAAAAAAAAAAAAAAAAAAAAAAAAAAAAAAATTTGAAAAAAAAAATTTTAATTTTTTTTCCTGATTCATTTTAGTGATTCAACAGGTTTACTTAGGTGATATCCTGTTAAAGTTTGAAAAATGTAAGATATAAAATTATCAATATAAAATGTTTTTATACATTTTGTTAGAGTTGTTAAAAAACGTGTTTTTTTTTTTGCATTGTTTTTTGTTTTTTTTTTTTTTTTATTTTTTGTTTTTTATTCGTTTTTTTGTTTTTTTTGTTTTTTTTAAATTTCTTTAAATTTTATCATACTATTCTACTAAATACTAATTATTTACCTTGTTTATTGTCAGAAACAGGTGTTACAGGATAATAACTAATTATATATTGTTATATACATTAAATAATAAAGTAAAATTTGAAAATAAATTTTTGAAAATGGCTGGAAGAAAACAAACACCTGTCCATTCTTTATTTTCTATTAAGGAAAGTCATTCATATAAAGGTAAAAGAGCACTCTGCAGATTGTGCTTCACTGAGGTAGCCAATAATGGATCAAGGAAAGAACAACACATACTGAATTGCAAAAAATGCAGTGATGACATAAAGATGAAATACTTGGGAAATCAGAAAGAGAGTAAGAGTACAGCAAAATCAAGAAAAAGGAAGCAAAGTAAAGAAATGCAAATGCTAACAAAGCAGAAAAGAAAGAGCATAAATAAGTCTTCAGTTGACACTGTTCCTATCGCTGATAAATCTGATTGTGTTCAAATTGTTCAATGTGAAGACAATAAAGGTCATGAAGAAGAAATCCCTCAACAATGCCGATCTGATAATGAAAAAGATGAGTCATGTGAATCGACTTATACCACATCATGTGAAGCAGGTGCAAGTGCAACCACAGGCCAATTAAATGTTTTTGAAAAAACAGTTAATGACACTCCAAGAAAGGGAAGTTTTGCTCCCATATTTTCCCCTAGTTTTGAGTACAGATATAAGAGTGGATGTAGTGGCCAATCAAGAAAAAAAAATTTTTGCAGTTAAAACGCCAGAACTAATTCCAATGACGTCTACTCCATTTAAACTCCAACCTGAAGTGGAGTTCTCTTCCAAAAAAAAGAAAGGCCAGACTCAGTTGCCACTTTGTGTAGACAGGATGTCACCTTTCCAAAATGTGAGTATGAAATTACCAGCCTGGTACTAGTAGTAGTAGTAATAGAGTCAGACAAGTACTAGTAGTAGTAATGGTAACTAATAAACTATGTCATAGCTTAATATATTTATCAATTTACTGTTATTTTATTGATATCTGTGAGTTTGTCTTATAATTCATAAACTAGGAAGTAATATGTTGCTGTGTTAATACTTAATACTAACATGATTTATTTGGCTTGTTAAAAATAAATATATTTTATCAACAGGAAATCATTAACACATATTTGGCAAGAGCTATTTTTGCTAGTGGGTGCCCCTTAAGTTTGGTGGAAAATAGTTACTGGCGTAAAGGCATTTGAAGTTTTACGTCCATCATACAAGCTACCTTCTCGCTTTCACTTAACTAATAAGTACCTGGAAGAGGAGTATGAAACAATCAAAAGAAAATGTCAAGAATATCTGAAACTGACCACTTCAGTTGCAATTCTGTGCGATGGTTGGACAAACATCAGGTATACATGTTCTTTTAGTTTAGAGCTCCATATGAATACCTAATGGTTACTCTCACAAACAGTAATACTTTCTTAAAATTTAAAACGATAGTATATCAAATTTCAAAATATAAAAATAACAATGCATATTGAGTTAAGTTTGTGCAGTCTGAACAATTATTATTTCTCTAAATGTTTCTTTAAATGTAAAAAAAAAAAAAAAGTTTTTTAACAAAATAATTGTAATTGAAATAATTAATTGCGTTGCTATTTCAGAAATGAAGCCATCATTAACTTTGTTATCAGTACTCCTAAACCAATATTCTGGAAATCACTGCCTTCAGGTAAGAATGGGAGATGTGCCATGCAGATGTGTATGAGTGTATAACTGATTTGAAGATTTAAAGGAAGAACTGCGGCAGTCTACAACTGCTGCTATAGAACGACCGGAAAGAAAATCAGAGAAGATAAAATATCAAATGCAATTTTTGAGGCTGTCGAATTTTAGAGATTTACTGAAATGCCAAAGAGAGGAGGACCAAGAGTTCAGAAGATAAAATATTGCAATTTCAAATAAATATTTAGTTGTCTAATGTTTAAAATTGAGTTATTAGTTTTCAAAGCAAAAGGTGTAATATATATATATATATATATATATATATATATATATATATATATATATATATATATATATATATATATATATATATATATATATATATATATATATATATATATATATGGTTTATTTACCCTTAAACAGGATCAAAATCACACACAGCCAAGTACATGTGCGAAGAAATTTCAAATGTAATTGAGGAAATTGGTTCAAGAAAAGTCATTGCTCTATGTACAGATAATGCTTCCAATATGAAAAAAGCATGGGATCTCTTGCAAAAGAAATACCCAGCATTAGAGTGTTATGGCTGCTTAGCGCATGGATTAAATTTAATTTTTTGCAGACTGTCTAAAAATTGCCACTATAGACCAAATTATAACAGAGTGTATGACTATGATAAAAATGATTAAACACTCACATCTTCTGCTAGCAAAGTTTAAGGAAAAACAAGGAGAAAAAAGAACTTCAACAACTCTGAAGCTTCCTGTAAAGACCAGGTAATATTGGTTTTATTACATATGAAATAATGAATATTGAATGTCAATTTGATTTTACAGTTATTGTAATAGACTTATAAAGTTATAACATTTATAGTTCTCACTTCTTAATGTTTTGCTCTTGCATGCTTAATTTATATAAAACTCTTCACTTTTCAATAGCAATGCTTCTTGCCTTTCCAGATGGGGGTCATATGTAGAGTGCCTGAACAGCCTCCTGTTAAATAAACAGCCATTAAGATCATTGGCTATTGATGATGACCCATTAGTTACCAAAGTTTTGACCAAACCTAGGGCAACAAAGCTCTTAAATGAAGTTTTTTGGGAGAAAGTAGAAGGCCTCCAGCGCTTATTCTTGCCAATCGCCAAGACCATAAAGACTGTGGAAGGAGATGAGCCTCATTTGTCATCAGTAATTCAATTCTTAAATAGTATACTTGAAGAAGTTGAAAATACATCAATAGTGTCCCCTCTTTTCAAGAAAGAAGAGGCAGATTTTGTGGATATTGTAAAGAAGAGAAGGTCATTCTGCATAAGCAATATACACTTGGCAGCAAACTTGCTTGACCCTCGATACAGAGGAAAAGATCTGTCACCAACAGAAAATGTAAGCATTCTGTAATTTCTATTCAAGCACATACCACCACATATCAACCTTTTTCATACAATTTTTAAATATTTTTCATAAATTTTATATATATATATATATATATATATATATATATATATATATATATATATATATATATATATATATATATATATATATATATATATATATATATATATATATATATATATATTTTAGGATGAAAAAGTAGTGACTTCTTGATAATGATTGTCTGCAACACCCCCCTAACACTCCAGTAGCTTTGAATGGCTGAGACTTTTTTTTAAAGCACCCTGGAATTAGATAGAAGCAAAATAATATAGTACCAACTATTCTGTATTTAATGGTGAAAGTTCCAAGGCTCTATTGTAAATGGAACCAAAGTTATGTATTTTGGAAAAAGTGGGGATTAGGCAAATCTGTCAAATTGAATTTTGAAAACTCTTTCATATTTTTATTTGTTTTTTTTTATAGCATAAATTCACCATGAATACCAAATTTTAGCAAAATCTAAGTGGCTGTGGTTCCAATCTTTTCATCAACAAAAAAAAAAAGAAAATCTACACAATCACAACTTGCTTTTTTTGTCAATTTTCAAATGGTTGTAATATCTAAATTATATTTTTCATTAAGTTCATTAATCAGCAGTCAATAAGCTCTAGGTTGCTCTTAGAGTTAGTTGCAGTTTTCTGTTCTAATAGTTTTTGTAACATTTAGTATGTTGAGGTCCACTTCATTTCTAGATCTTGTGAGAATTTATGTACTGGTAGTTTTCATGAACTTCTGGATTTCAGTTAATTTTATTGAGACTGTATATATATATATATATATATATATATATATATATATATATATATATATATATATATATATATATATATATATATATATATATATATATATAATAGAGGAAAAATGCAAAAAAAAAAAAAATCATCTGTTTAGAGAGACAGGTCTCCAGCCAGAGAATAATGACCAAAAATCACTCTGGTACATCACTATATATATATATATATATATATATATATATATATATATATATATATATATATATATATATATATATATATATATATATATATATATATATATATATATATATATATATATATATATATATATTATATTTTTTTTTTTTTTTCAGAATATGGAACCAAAAGTAGAAGTTAATTATAAGGTTAGAGTAGAATTTAGTGAATTCTCTAAATTTAAAATTCTTCCAACGGAACAAATTTTAAAGTGTATAGACTGCAATAGAGAATTTCAGTGTAAAGAGGAGGCTCAAAATCATCTGTCCGAGATTTGTGAAAAAAAATTCATTTGCAAATATTGTGACAAAAAATGCTCATCTGAAATTAAGTTGAATGAACATATAAAAACACATCAAACAACTCTTCCAATGCATAAAAGCTGTTTTGAATGCTGGCACTGCAAAAATAAATTTGATTATATAAATGACTTACTAAAGCACCTGAAAATTCATTTTAAAAACTTGAGATATTCCAAGAAAGTTATAGAAGCTGAAAATACTTTTAATGTTGAAATTGCAGAAAGGGAAGACAAAAAGGATTTCCATATTGCTGTTATAAAAGAAGAAAAAGAGTTGGTTATTAGAGGAAAAGAAAGGAGGAAAAGAGAACTAATTAATAATGTGCAGAAAGATGATAAATTTATTAAAATTAAGGAAGAGAAAGATTCCAAATGGAAAAAGAGAAGAAAAATTCTAGATGATACAGACGATTATTTGCCAGTGTCATGTAAAGACAAAAAAAAGATAAAAAAAGAAGTTAAACAAAATGTTTCAATTATTAAATCTGAGAATTTTAATGAAGTTTGTGAACACTGTAACATTTCTTTTAAGAGTTCAACGCTTTTAAAGCAACATCTTCACAGTCATAAATCTGTTAAGCAAAAAGTAAAAGGAACTTACAAAAGTATTGATTTAATCACCAGTGAAAATATGTGTAATATGTGTGGAGAAAAAATTCTTACAGCTAATGAGGGTGTTAAAAGGCATATATCTGAAAATCATAGTAACATAAACATAAATAAAGTGTGTTCTTATTGTGGTAAATTATTTTCTTCTAGCTCAGACATGCTAAGACATTTTCGTATTCATACTGGTGAAAAACCTTTTGTGTGTAAAATTTGCTCTTATTCTTGCAATAGGCAGGATAATTTAAAAAAGCATAATCGTCTTTATCATGAGGTATATTAAGGAGATATATATATATATATATATATATATATATATATATATATATATATATATATATATATATATATATATATATATATATATATATATATATATATATATATATATATATATATATATATATATATATATATCAAAAATAGGATGACTAAAAATGAATGCAACATATATATGTATATTATGTAATTATATTAAAATTAAATTAAACATTATATATTATTAACAAAATGTATCCAACGTTTTAGCTTAAACATAACTAATCAAGGAGACTGAAAAGACAGAACACATAATTAATAACAAAGTCACAACATAACTATAAATATACAATATAAAAAAGATAATAAAAATAAGATTTCTTAAAAATGTTTTTGAAATAGGGTCATTTTAATACAACTGTATGGTATAGTAACAAAAGTGTAAATGAAAGCGGAGACAACATGAGATAAGCTATATATATATATATATATATATATATATATATATATATATATATATATATATATATATATATATATATATATATATATATATATATATATATATATATATATATATATATATATATATATATTAGAGGTGGACCGGATATCCGCATCCGCAACTGCGGATATCCGCATCATTTTTCTAATATCCGCATCTGCGGATAGTAAAAAATTTCTATAAGTTCAGCTGAATCATGTTTGTCAGATGTGATACCACTTGTTTCAACATTGAAAGTTGTGTTAACAAATGTTATTAAGTCTAAGGGAGTTTCAAGGATGACTGAAACATTAATGAATGGAGATGAACGACAGATTTGAAAACCTGGAAAATGATGATGCTTATACAATTGCAACCTTTTTAGATCCTATAGGTACAAAACAAAATTTTTTAAAACATTTGTTTCTCAGAATGTTAAGATCGAATTAGGATGCTTATGCGATGAGATGATTGAAACAGCTAAAATAACGCCTTTCAAGAAAAATCAAAAGCTCTCAGATACAAAAGAAACAAAATCTGTTAGCTTAAGCATTGCTAAATCAATGAATGATCTTCTAGCTTCCAGCAGCGATGAAGAACCACAGTCAGAAGTGTCAAAGGATACAATATCGATTATTGAAAATTATCTGAAACTCCCACGTTTGGAGGCAGATAAAGACCAACTGGTTTGGTGTAGAGATAATTGCAAAAGTTTCCCTTTTCTTGCTGAGCTAGCAAGGGCTTATTTAGCATGTCCTTAAACTAGTATTGCTAGTGAGGGTCTTTTCAGTGGATCAGGTCTCATTTACGACGAAAAGCGAACCAAACTCACCTGAAAGAGCCCAAAAGCTTTTTTTTCTAAAAAATAACTTACCAATTATTAACTTCAAATGGAATATGTGAAACTGTGAAGTGTGAAGGTTATACTGAATTACTGGCTATATATATATATATATATATATATATATATATATATATATATATATATATATATATATATATATATATATATATATATATATATATATATATATATATATATATATATATATATATATATATATATATATATATATATATATATATATATATATATATATATATATATATATATATATATATATATATATATATATATATATATATATATATATATATATATATATATATATATATATATATATATAACACCTTTTTCCAAATGGGTGGAGGTTGGAGAAAGAGGTTGGGGGGGTGTTCAAGAGTTGGGTCCCCATCCCACATCTCTGGTAACATAGATTCTGGATATTATATTTAAAATTCCAAGAATTTATGGCAAAAACTCATAAAAAATTAAACTATCCGCATCCGTATCTGCGGATATCCGCAATTGAATATCCGCATCCGCATCCGCGGATAGTAAAAAATTACTATCCGGTCCACCTCTAAATATATATATATATATATATATATATATATATATATATATATATATATATATATATATATATATATATATATATATATATATATATATATATATATATATATATATATATATATATATATATATATATATATATATATGGAATTGTAACCACTTCCCGGTTAAGGAAAGAAGAATTAGAGCAAACGTTTTCAATAATGACAGAGAAAAGAAGCTTGCAATTTCATGACATTAAGTTGACACATTGCATAGGGGTCGAAAATAATAATAATAATAGATAGTAAAAATTTACATATTCTCAAGCTGGTGAAATAGTGAAATATGACGAAATATTTAGTATTCTCTAGTTTTCTTTATTTACAGTATTTATTTTGAAAAAATAAATCTTTAGTTTTTCTTACATAAATTTTTCGATTTTTGTTTTTCATAGTTTTTATTTCAAATTGAGTTAAAAACCACTGTCAGAAATATATATATATATATATATATATATATATATATATATATATATATATATATATATATATATATATATATATATATATATATATATATATATATATATATATATATCAGTTAATGTATCTGGACGATATATTACTTATCAGGATGATAACAGTTAAAAGTTGAATCATGTGCTTTACCAAATTGTTGCTTAAGTTGTCTCAAAGAAGTTTTAAGAAATTGAGTATATATTATCTGGGCTTCAGTTATATTTAAGTTCTCCAGATCGCTTATAAGTGAAATATCACCAAACATAAACATCTCAGTTACTCATGCATTTAATGAATACCATTTTCTCCAAAAAAATTTCAGCTTATTCCAGTGAAGATAAAGGCTACAATGAAATAATAGTCGGTAAATAGAGAAACAAACACCCGTACCGCTTAACTGCAGAAACTGATTAAAAAACGATAAAGAAGTCAATAAATACTTTGAATTGAAACTACAATGATGAACGTTGTCACTTAAAAAGGTTTAATTCAAAGTTATTGATTCTTCATTTAGAACTGATGATTGATGATAATACTTTAATATAATTTAATTTTGGAAATATTATGGGAAAAAAGGGACCAAATAATGTTTTACAGGCATGCATGTGAAATTGATACCTCAATATTGCCCTGCCCCAAAAAATTATGGGGCAAATCTAAACAGTCATATTTGAGGCCATGTAATTTTTCCCTTGTTACATTTCTAGTTAATTTAATATTTGTAAGACCAAATGTTACTGTTAAAGTAATTAAGGGAACAAAAATGTCTTTGTAAAGGTAAAGCACAATTCAAAAATCCTGCATTACATAAATTTTTAATTTACCCCACTGTGATTTTATATATATATATATTATATATAAAAATAAAAAAAAAAAAAAAAAAAAAAAAAAAAAAAAAAAAAAATATATATATATATATATATATATATATATATATATATATATATATATATATATATATATATATATATATATATATATATATATATATGGTGTCCCAAGCTTATAGGGGAAGATGCACATGCGCTTGTCTTGTGCCCCTATTGCTATTTCCCATAAGAAGCTTTCATGCAAATTTTCAAGAGAATTGGAAATAATTTAAAGGTCCTGAAATCTGAACACTGTTTCAACATCCTAAAATTACCTTAAAAAATTTTTTTTTAAACATATTTACTGTAACATTTAAAAATATGAATTTTTCATTAATTAATTAATTTATTTAAAAATATCTTTTAGAAGTTCAACTTTTGCTTCTTTCAGGCCCACTTTCCTCCTGTGAACATGAACAATTTGAAGGAGATACTGAAGGTTTGCTAGTATACTTCTCAATGAGACTAATGACCCGCTCTGCTTCATCATAGGTTACACTTAATTTTTTTACTCGATTCTTTGCGAGGCAGTAGTTTTCGTCATTGGTTCAAGAACTCGCTAGCTTCTCCAGAAACGTGGGCTGAATTTGTAGAAATTGGAAAAGTTTACTGGATCGACTTGTAGCCCATTGACTTAAGTGATTATTTATTTGCAGCCCTTTTCCTTGCACCTGTTTAGGTTCTTTTCTAGGTCGCACGTGAAGGTTATCAATTATCCTACCCTTCTCATTATCATCAACCCTTTCGTCAAATAATGCCAGAAAAATTAAATCTGAAATATACCAGAGGTGACGAATCAAGGCTCGATAAGCTACATTTCCAATACCTCTGTCAGGATATTTAAGGAGAAGACATCCAAATTCAACATCATTTTTTGGAGCTCTTATAGCATTGGGAGCTTCATGCCATTAATGAGTGTATACAAGGCTCACAAAAAGAGCCACACGATGCATTCCATGCAGTTCCTTTGGGTGTATATTTAGGAATTGGGTGTGCAGTAAGGCAATTTTCAGGCAATAAATGGCTTTAGCCATCCATCTTGCCTGATGATAGGCTCCTGGTGTTGAAGAAGAAGTTCTTCAGAATCCTCTCTAGAATGATTCTCACTTGCTAATGCAGCATGATAAATGTCTTTTGCCAATGCTTTTAGATGTAATGCAAAAGTTGTTATTTATAAAAGAGTTTTCAGCCTCATCTTTGTCAAATGATAGCGCAGTTTACTCTTGTACATTGATGATCAAGCTTCCTTGAATCTTTTAAAAAGTGAGAGTTCGGAACCCAGTGGCTCTCCAATAAACTCCACAAATATGTGCTTTAAAAATACTTCAAGAATGTGATGACGGCAAGGAAACCATAAAAGAGATCTTCCCAGTGCCGATTCCAACCGCACACACGCACCTTGGACAATTCCCGTATTTGATGCTGTGGTGTCAAATACCATATCAATAATTTTATTTTCTATCCCAACTATAGTTAACATATGATGAACTACTTTTGCCATTTGATTCCCTGTACCACCTAATATTTCTGGTAGTCCCAGTAACTCTTCCATGCCCTCACCTTTGACTACAACTGCAATCTTTCAACTTTTTTTGTTCAGTTGTCTAATGTCTGTTAATATCTTTGTGTCCCAATGTATCAACAATCTTGCCGGAAGCTCCCTGATATTATTAATATTGGCTCTGATTGTTGCGCAGGCCTTTTGTGGAAAACGGTGAACTGTGCTCTTAGATGGTACATTATCAGCGCAAAGGCCTAGTGATTTTGCTGTGTCAGCGAAGGTTGCCGTTCCCTGCCGGACTTAAGACCTTCGCGATCCAAGGTTGCTGCTAGGTCTAAATCAACCATTTGATTTGTCAAATAATTAAGTTTAGTCCCTTTTGAAGAATTTAGTTCTCAAGTGTCAGATTCTTCATCGCTATTATTAGGTGATGTACTTGAACTTTCATTGCTCATTTTTTGTTCGTTACATAACATGATCTTCCTCAGCTTGACGTCGATAAGCCCGCTCAAGAACTGCTTTTCTGTCTTTTTCTTTTTCGTTTTGTGGTGTTAAAATGTTTATATTCACCTCCCATGTAGCTACATTTTGGATCTTCTTTTTGTGATATTAGAAAGTTCTTGTCTTCGATAGGAATATTTCGCTGGTCTAGCACATCCTTTCAAGCTCTGTCAAATATATCCTTCAAATCAGATAAAAAATACATCTCTCTGCATATCAGAATTGGCTCCTATCTTTGTCTTATTCTTTTGGAGATTTCGATACTTTTGAACCAAAGCTTTCAGCTTATTGGAGGCAAGAGTAAAAGGTTGTTGTAAAGTTCGAATTTGTCCTGTTCTAAATTTCAAATACTGATGTTATTACAGCCTTTGCAGATTGAGTCAGTCTTTTTCAAAACGCGATGATTGTAAAAGAAAAGAAGTAACACATTCATTTTACTTGGTAATCGAGACTTCGAGAGCACTGATACTGGAGATATCTCAAGAAGCCACAAACTGGAGTCTGATCTTGTTATTGCCATTGGAATAATATTGTTATTGCCATTGGAATAATAATAAACGTCTTTTGTAGATATATTAATCTTTGTAAAAATTTCTTATACTACTTTATCCTTTATTGATGTTTTATCCACTTTCACAATGTGACACTAAATTTGAACTAAAATACTAATACATTTAAAATAAAATGGAAAATAAATTTCATAAAAATGAAAAATTTTTACAAAGTGAACTTCACAACTCAGATCATCAAAGTTTTTAGCAACATTTAAAAAATATTTTAAAAAGGCGTCATTTGTCGGGGCCCTTTAAATTAACGAAGGAAATATTTCAACCCTTAAATCCTTAGGGCTTGACACGAGCAACTAAATTCCATGAGCTTTAAAAGTTGGGACACCCATATATATATATATATATATATATATATATATATATATATATATATATATATATATATATATATATATATATA
>SEYY01003488.1:20000-29372 GCA_009176605.1 Armadillidium nasatum
TCATATATATATATATATATATATATATATATGCCCCACAACAGGGGCACACAGAGGAGGAAAAGGAGGCTTTCATGGACTTGGTGGAGGAGGAGGTGGAAAGTGGTGACGAAGAAAATATGATACATCTATTAATGGGTGATTTTAATGCCAGGGTTGGAAAGAGAGAAAATGTAGTGGAAGGAATGTTGGGCCCACATGGTGAAGATGAAAGAAATCCAGAAGGGGAGCGACTCATCGATTTTTGCATGAGAAAGAATTTAAAAATTATGAATGGTTTCTTTAAACACAGAGAATCACATAAGTTTACTAGATATAGGTGGAATCAAATATCCGGAAGATTTGATCAAAAGTCTATAATAGACTATTTTATTGTATCCGACTATAGGATAGTGGAAAATGTAAAGGTAATTCCGGGAGTCAGTTTTGACTCTGATCATAGATTGGTAGTGGCAAAAATAAAAACACAAGAAACAAGATGGCAAATAACAGAAAAGCGAAAAGTAATTAAGGTGGAAGCCTTAAAAGAGCAAGAAAAGAGGGAGGAATATGTGGAGAAGTTAAAGGAAAGATTGGCAAGAATAGAGGATACAAATGTAAATTTGCAGGAAATTATAGGTAAAACAGCAGAAGAGACCCTGGGAGTAAAATGGTATGGAGGAACAAGGAAAAAGCATACTATATGGTGGAATGAGGAAGTAAAGATGGCGGTGTGCGAAAAGAATAAGAAAATGAGAAGATGGTTTGAGAAGAAGAACAGCACAGACTAGAGCAGATTATGTGACTGCAAGAAATAGAGCAGAGATAGTAAAAAGGGAAGTAAAAAGACTGATGAATATAAGACTGGCAGAAGAACTGGAGGAAGATGTGGAGGGAGGAAAGAAGAAGATATTTAAGCTGGCAAAAACGTATAAAAAATCGAAGAAGAAACTTTATAGTATCAAAGATAAAGAAGGTGAAGTACTTACGGCCCAAGAAGAGGTAAACGAGAGATGGACGGAATATTTTGAGGAGTTGTTAAATGTAGAGGAAGATTTAGGTGAGGAGGAGCAATATGAGGGAGAGAGAGAGGGAGAGGAGGATCCTATAACGGAGGAGGAATATGAGGAAGCATTGTCAAAGATGAAAAATGGAAAAGCGCCGGGTGAGGATGGAATAGTTATAGAACTGATAAAAGAGGGAGGAGTGGAGTTGAAGAAGAGAGTAGTGGACCTTTTTAACAGGTGTTGGAGGGATGGTGTAGTTCCCGGTAGATGGGGTAAAATAATTGTTTTACCCATCTACAAAGGCAAGGGAGACACGGGGGAGTGTGGAAATTATAGAGGAATAGCACTGTTGGACCATATAGCCAAAGTGTACGAAAGAATTCTAGAGAAAAGATTGAGAAGAATGATAGAAGGGCAGTTGGGTGAAGAGCAATATGGGTACAGGAAGGGAAGAAGTACCTCGGATCTACTGTTTGCCTTGAGAATAGTATTAGAGAAGAGCTGGGAATTTAACAAAACAGTGTATATAGCCTTTCTGGATCTAAAAAAGGCCTTTGACTCAGTACCCAGAAATATACTGTGGAGAATGTTGGGAGAGGTATATGGAGTGGAGGAAAGATTGAGAAAAGCAATAATGAGCTTGTATACTGTATGTGAATGTAAGGTAAGAACCGGATGCGAAAATGACAGATGGTTTGAAATAGGGACAGGAGTAAGGCAAGGAAGTATTCTGTCTCCACTGCTTTTTATAGCATACTTGGATGTGGTTATTGGTAGGGTTAAAGAAGAATTCCCGAACATGAACGGTGATATAATGGGGTATGCAGATGATTTAGCTTGTTGGAGTGAAGAAGAGGAAACATTGAGAGGGTTAATGGAGAGTTTTGAGAGAAACTTGAGAGAGGTGGGGCTGAAAATGAACACGGAAAAGACGGTAATTATGAGAGTGGGTAGAGGAGAGGAGAGAGAGGTAGAGATCATCATTGACGGAGAAAGATTAAAAAATGTAGAACAGTTTGTGTATCTGGGTAGTGTTTTTACGAGTAGAGGAGGATGTGTGTGTGAGGTGGAAGCTAGAATGGAAAAATATGGAAGAACAATGAGAGCACTGTTCCCAATTATGAAGGATCGGGTGATGGATATAGAGGTGAAAAGGATTATATTCGATAATATATTGGTGCCCACCCTGACATATGGAGCAGAAACCTGGAGCGTTTCAACTAGGGAAGAAAAAAGGATCGAAGCTGCTGAAATGAGAGTGTTGAGAACGATGATGGGAAAGACGAGAAGAGATAGATTGAGAAATGAATGGTTTAGAGAGAGAGAGTTGGTGTAGTGCCGGTGTTAAATAGAATCGACGCGGCGAGATTGAGGTGGTGGGGGCATGTGGAAAGAATGCCTGAAGAACGAGTAGCAAGTAGGAGGTGGAGGTGGAGAGTGGAGGGAGTGAGGCCGAGGGGGAGACCGAGGGGAAGATGGAGAGATTGTGTGGAGAGAGCGTTGAGAAGAAATGGACTGCCTGCGATGCAACAACTTTTGGAGGACGGTGTGCTGCTGGAGAGGAATGCGTGGAGGACGATGCTGTCTCCGCTGACAGGCCGTAGGCCTACCTGAGGGAAGACGTAAGACGTAAGTATATATATATATATATATATATATATATATATATATATATATATATATATATATATATATATATATATATATATATATATATATATATATATATATATATATATATATATATATATATATATATATATATATATATATATATATATATATATATATATATATATATATATATATATATATATATATATATATATATATATATATATATATATATATATATATATATATATATATATATATATATATATATATATATATATATATATATATATATATATATATATATAGGAACCGACCGGGGCTGGAATTTGGCCGGGGCTGGGCCGGGGCCGGGGCCGGGGCCGGGGTTATGGCCGGGGTTTCCTAAAATTTGTAAAGAGGTCAAAAGCACTGAAATTTTAGGTTAAGAAAATTAGATATATAAGGTTTATTTAATTGTAAGGAAGGAGTAGAATAGCCAACATTCACTTAAATTAATGATTATATGCATTTTCTCTAAAAAAAAATCAGAAAATTACAGTTTTGTATATTTAAAGTTTAAAAAAAGTACAAAAATTAAAAAAAAAATTATTCTAATTCATAATAGTGATTTAACACGTTTACCTAGGTAAGACCCAAAGGGAAAGTTTGAAAAAATGTAAGATATAAAATTATCAATTTAACCTGTATTTATATATATCATTGTTATTTTATTGCTCTGTTTCAAACTTGTATCATTTAGCTGCATTATTTAAAAATTATTATTTTGTTTATACTTTCAGTCAATATGGCTAAAAGATCAGCTTCTGCAGTATTTGAATACTTTACAATGTTTCAGGATAGGCTCGAAATAGCTAAATGTAACATCTACAGTCAGAAAATTAGAAGAGAACCTCCGGGTGCTACAAGTAAAAAAAATTTCAACCAAATCTTTTTGGAGTATCTAAAATCAAAACACAAAGATGAACATTCACTACTAGCAGAAAAGGAGCGGTCAAAAGAAACAGAAAAGAAAAAAATCTTGATTTTCTTATATTTTGTTTGAAATTTTTCTTTATTATTTGACTGATTGAGCTGAAATTTTTCAAAGTATGTGAATTTTTTCACGAAGTTCTGAGTTGATTTCGAGCATTTTTTAAAGTCTATAACGGTTTGAAACTTATTTGGACCCAAAGTTGAAAAAAATGAATAACTGGGTCAAACCACTGGTCCACCTGAGCTGAAAATTTAACTGAATACCTTTGCCCCAATTTCTTGCATTGGTGGGAATAGATTTTTGATATCACGTCTAGAAAAAAGTTACAAGCACTTGAAAAATTTTTTGCAAAAATCGTACCCTTCTGGAGGAAAAAATTATTTAAAAAAAAAAACGCTACCTAAATTTTTTTTTTATTTGTGAATATTGTTTAGAAGAGGAAAAGGGCAACAATTTTTATTTAGTGCATTTTTAAATGCCCTTTGTTTGAAGCGAGATATAGCCTCTCAAACTTTGGGAATTTTTGAAATTTGGCCAAAAATGGACCTTTTTGAAGGCTATATCTCAAAACCAACGAATCTCATCGAATAAAGTACATAGAGGAATTTGTAGCCCCACCCCTCCTCTATACACACCAAAAATAGGAAATGTTATAGTTGTATTTTTTTAAAAAAGATTTTGTCTGAAAAGGTAGATTTTTTTAGTTCAAAAAATTTTTTTTTTTTTCTATAGTTGGTCAGTTTTTGGCTTATAACATTTTTTCTATAACTCTGGGAACAAAAGTCTATTTAAGACTTTTGTAGCCCATATAATTTTGAATAAATAGTCCAACTTTCAGCTCATTCTAAAAAGTGGTTTGGCACCGCCATTCTATTGAAAAAGGGTAAAATTTCCACAAAAAATAAAAATAAAAAAAAATACTTTTAACCATAAAAGACTCGGAAAAACGCTAGAAATGGACTTTTCTTACCGGTAAAAAATCTATATACACTGAAAGTTTCAGCAGAATCGGCTGAAAATAAAAAAATAAAAAAAAAAAATTTGAATAATTTGCCATTTTAACCCCGGCCGGCAACCCCGGTTTTCCCTGATTTTTAGCCGGGGCCGGGGTTGGCCGGGGCCGGGGCCCCGGTCGGTTCCTATATATATATATATATATATAATATATATATATATATATATTATATATATATATATATATATATATATATATATATATAATATATATATATATATATATATTATTTATTTATTTATTAATAAAGGAAACGAAATGAAGTTTTTCTACAACCAATTTCTTTTTCGCTTTTAATTTTTAAATCATTTAGAATGGCCATTTTATTACCATGCAGTAGCAGCTTGTTTCAATTTCCAGAGGAAACTTTAATATTTTATATTATGCCTTAAAAGTGTTGTTTATTTTAATTTACGATACTGATACATTATTTTCATTGTTAATTATTTGAAACAAAAATCATTGTTTGAATTGTTGTCATCCTCATGTAAAAGATTATTATTGAATCTTCCTAGAAATAAAATAGTATTTATTATTAATAATAACTGGACAAAAACCTTTTCGAGCTAGATGCCTCTGTATAACCCATAAAAAAAAATCCTTATGTCAACCTATGGAAAATATTTGCGATGAAAGTTTTACGACCTTTTGTGTGAAAGCTTTATAAATAGGTATTGACATGGTCCTTACAAACGAATAAGATGTTGACGAAATGATTCTCATAGGTTACACCTATCGATACTTTATAACTATGAATTGATTCTTAATTTATGAAGAATAAAATTGGTAGCCATAAAATATCCTGTAAGTGTAGCCAAGGTGCATCCATTTGCCAAAGTTCACGTACAGTCGTGAACAAAAGTTCGTTCCTATTAAGCTGGAAATAAATATTTATATAAAAAGATCATTTCATAAAAGCTCTATTTTGAATAAAAAGAAAATAAAAACATTGAGAGGGGCTTAATTGAACTGTGATTGGCTGAACCTGAGATGATTTATATTTTATATAAATATTTATTTCCAGCTTAATAGGAACGAACTATTGTTCATGACTGTACATAGTCTATTTGCCTATGAGAACCATGTTATTAACTAGTCGTATATATATATATATATATATATATATATATATATATATATATATATATATATATATATATATATATATATATATATATATATATATATATATATATATATATATATATATATATATATATATATATTATATATATATTATATATATATATATATATATATATATATATATATATATATATATATATATATATATATATATATATATATATATATATATATATATATATGGTTAGTTCGTTTGTTTATTTAGTTTTAGGCCTGAAGTTAAGAAAGTATCGCGTTAATGGAAATGAGACATACATTATTTATTGCTCATTATACATATTGCTTTAAGTACACGCAGATTTTCAAGATCATAAATCTTTATTTCTTATAGTTTACCACCACTCATGGGCAGAGCACTTTTCAAGGAAGAAAACCCACTCACGCATATCCGTCAGGTGGGCACAGACGTAATCCTTGAAGAGAGGAAGATTAAATACAGGAGGAAAAATAGGTGATGGTAGAGAGTTCCACAGAACAGGTGACTAGAAAGAAGAAAGCAACACAACGGGCAATCCTGGGTTTCCAGCATCCACACAAAACTCGTGAGTAAGCAGGGTACCCCTTGTGCAACGAGGAATGCGAGAGGCCAAACCCTTGAGCACCTACCTTTGTAGTACCTATAGAAAAGAGATAGTGCGCCAACGTCACTTCGCAGAGATAGAGTCCGAAAGTTGTGGACAGTTTATTTATCTTTTAGCTTTACTCTCAACCCTATCCAGAAGTGGAGGAGCCGGAGCCCCCCCAAATGTGAGAACAGTACTCTATACAAGGTTGAAAAAGACACTTACATAATTGGAGTAACTGCAATGAAGAAAATTCTCGCAACCTGAATAGTATTCCCAGGTTCTTAGAGGCCACCTTAGCAACCAATGTGACATGTGGTTTCCAAGACAATTTATTGTTTATGTTTAGACCAAGAATGTTAGTTATTTACAGGTGAGACGGAAGAGCCATCGAAAAAGATAGGAAAGTTGGGAGATGTGAAAAAGTTGAGTTTTTAAAGAGTCTAATTTCACAAGGTTGCTATGGACGCACCGGGAAATCCCATCCAGATCGACAAGAATAGAATCGAAAAGTTGAAGACGAGAAGCCAAAGAGGAAGCAGATTTGAAAATAGTAGAAGAATGGAGAGTTGAGTCATAAGCATAAGAGTGAACAGAGTTAGAAGTGAGGTTGAGAAGATCGTTAATGAAAAGTAAGAATGAAATTGGAGATAAAACAGAACCCTGAAAACACCATATTTTTACAGAAGAGGAGGAAGAAATCGCTCCCAACTAAGGTGGTGGCCAGTATACTATTTAATGTATTCTGGATGTCCGAAATACGCCCCTTCAAGTGTGTCCTTTGTGGGAACAAAAATAATCAGCAAGGCTACATGGAGGGTAGTTAAGCAGTTTTTTTTAATCTCCTTCAAGAGAAACCATTCACCAGATTTACATTTGGTTTGTCGAACACGTCAAATTCTATGTAATAGCCTTTATTGTATATTGGAGTTAACTTTATGACCCTCTGAAACAAATTATATGTGGTGTAGTCGTCTTCACTCTACTCAGTGTGGGGAAGAAGACTATGAGCCACTTTCCTTCGGCGTCCGTTTTGAAAAAATACTTCAGGTTTTTGTGTGAATGTCTAATTCAAATTCAATCATTTCCCTTTTGTTTAATTAAAGTGACCAATCATATTCATTTGTAGTGTAACTAAATTAAACCTTCACTTGCGTGTTATCAGGACTTTATATTTTTTTTCTTTCCTATTATCTTTAGAAAAATTTTGGTTTAAAGAAAATATTGTTTATTCATTATTTTTATAGAGCATTTTTTTTATTTAGCTACTATGTATCATGTAAAGAATAATCTGGCAACTTGGCCATCCTCTTTTTGTAGTTACTAAAAAACAATAGTATGTAACATATAGCCTGTGATATTTTTTCCTTTTCTCTAAGTAAACATGTTATATTACAAAGTGTTTTATTTACTTCAAATGGGTTGTTAATTAAACTACAACTAAAAAGATTTACTTTAACATGGCAGCAGTCCGTAGTTAGAAGTTAGTTTCTTATTAGCAAGCCCAGTTTGAAGTAAGATAAAGAGAATGGAAGAATTAGGCCTAGTACACAAAATTGAACCTCTTCATGGCAAAAGAAATTGGGATGATTGGAAATATCTTATACAGATAAAGTTAAGTGGTATTCCAGATGCAACAGAAGCAATCAATGGAAAATTAGAAAAACCACAAGAACCCAAAAGTACAGCCACAGTTGAAGAGAGAAATGTGTACAGAAAGAAATTAGAAAAATTCAACAAAACACAATCAGATGTAATGTTTTTGTTAGTTTCAACCCTTAGCCAAAATGTTAGAGCTCAGATAAGAAATCTGATGAAAGCAGATGAAGTATGGAAGGAACTTCATAATCTCTTTGCTGGTGTTGAGGAGAACAAAGTCTATGATATATGTTCAAATTTCTTTGCACACAAATGGAATGAGAAATTGGATATGGCTGGTAATTTATCTTCAATAAGACAGCTTTGGAGTAGTCTTCAAGAAGAAATTGTGAAACTTCAAGAGAAGAAGGAAAGTGCATTACCACAGATATTTCTTATTTGCAAAATTTTTGAAATTCTACCAAAAGAATATTCAAACTTTCAAACTACTTGGCTTATGGTAAATACTAATAATAAAGAAAGAAACATAGATAATTTGGTAAATTGGCTATGCACAGAAGCAAATAAAATGGCATCAAAGGCTGAATTAGTAAATCATGAAGCTCTTGTGATGATAAAGAAAAATCATAGAGAAAGCAAAACAATGGATAAATGTCAGAAATATCCATGCCATTATTGCCACAAAAAAAAGGTCACTGGATCCAAGATTGCAGAAAATGGATTGCAGATGGTAAACCAGAAAAGCAAACAAAGTCAGAAAGAAGAGTAAAGCCTGGAAATATGAGTAATCTGAAAAGATAATACAGAAAATAATGTTTTTACGCTAGCTGTAGATGATACAGTATTTATTTCTGAAGAAGATGATAAAGAAAATTGGTATTTTGATAATGGAGCTACAAAACATATAACAAATGAGAGAAGTTACTTTAAAACTTATAACGAGTTTAATAATATCGTCAAAGCTAAGTCAGCAAATGGTCAAGATGCAAATGTATTAGGACATGGATTAATTGAGGTAAAATCATTAGTAAATGGAAAAATATCTCAATTATTTTTGAATGATGTTTGGCATGTTCCTGATATTAAGAAAAATTTATTCTCAGTATTAGCAGCACATGATAAACATCCATGTAGCAAATTTATTTCTGGACCTACCAAATGTAGTTTTATGGTAGATGAAAAAAAACTATTTTTGTGGCTATCGTAGACCAAATGAAGGCCTATTCAAAGTTACAATGAAAGCAGAAATTTCACCACCAGAAGTAAATGTCCTAGAAGAAAAGGATAAGCTGCAGCTATATCATGAAAGAATGGGACATCAGGATAGACGACACATAAGAAACTTGATCAAAAGAGAGCTAAACATTGAAACTTGCCTTGATGACAAAAATTGTTCAGGATGTATAAATGGAAAAATGCATCGTCAGAAGTTTGGTAAAAGGCCAACAGCTCGAAAAAAAGGAGAATTGTTAT
>SEYY01003489.1:0-10000 GCA_009176605.1 Armadillidium nasatum
CTTAATACTTTTTATTTCCTAATTAGAATAAGGAAAACCTGGTTCTATTCAATACCCACAAAAACTTACTTCCTCTATCTTTCTACTCGACGACATCTTCACAAAACTACAACTCAAACCTTCATATATCCTAATATTCTTGGAATCTTTTCTCGATATCTTTCTTGGAAAGTTCACATTACACTTCTCTTTCTAAACAAATTTCTAAAATGTTGGGTGTTCTCTAACTCTTTAGAAATTGCTCATTCTTTATAAGTGTTATTCATCTTTCTATGTAGAATGTCTCACACTCCGAGGTGGTAGAACTCACACTTCTCATTAAATTAATGAGTAATCTGGTATTCATCTTATCAACTGTTTCACTCTAAGTTTTACCACTCTCTGCCGGTCAAACTGTTGCGTCACTATCTCTATACTATCGCAATTACAACATAAATTTCACTTCTTAACACTCCAGTCACACACTTTCTCCACTGAGATCTCGTACCACACGTCTTTCCACCCACTATTATATTTTCTCTATTCCCAGACTTATATATATATATATATATATATATATATATATATATATATATATATATATATATATATATATATATATATATATATATATATATATATATATATATATATATATATATATATATATATATATATATATATATATATATATATATATATATATATATATATATATATATATATATATATATATATATATATATATATATATATATATATATATATATATATATATATATATATATATATATATATATATATATATATATATATATATATATATATATATATATATATGTGTCGAATCGACAATCCCATTACATTCCTTACAGAAGAACAAGACTGATACATTTGTGTAATAATTAAAACATTTTCTATTAAAATGAACCTAAAATTTCACCGATGAATGTAGACTTTCTTATTAGCCCAGCGATATAAACTAGATTAATAATGCATCAGTCTAGCGTTTTAAAAGGTCATAACTTAGTGTTTCTCAACTTTTCAAGTCGGTATTTTATTTATTTTACGACACCTTCACACTCTAACCATTTTTGTCTAAAACTTACCAGATCATGTCAAAAAAAAAAAAAAAAAATTTACAACTTCAAATTTTATCAGATTTGTTATTTGCAATCCAAGCCCTTCTTATAGCATATTGATTACAATTACAGTTCTGCTGAAGCAGGTAACTTAATACTAGTTTAAACGAAGACTATCATAACAAAAAAAAAAATATAAACTCTAGGAGGAGAATAACACACTTACGTTTAATAGTTAATTATTACTTAATAATAATACATAGTCTGATTTTCATGACAAAAACACTTAAAAATCTTTTCAAATTATTTTTATTTCAGCAATAAAATTTAAATTCGGCTTCATTTAAAGAAACTATTTTTAAGATTTTGAAAGTGTAACTGAAAAAAAAAAAAATTAAAATCTAACAAAGGAAAGACAATCAAATATATTTGGATATTTTTTATTGTACTGAAGTTGATACCAAATTTGTAATAATTTTAATTATTTATTTAATTAATTATTTAATTATAATGTAGTTTAATTAAAAGTTATGAATGTAAAAATTTACATTATTTATATTCCCAATTTTCTCTGACTTACGATAAAAACTATCATTAATCCTGTTGATTTCACATATTAATGTATGAATAAATGGGAAAAGATGAAAGCTAAATGAAGCAAGTGAAATATAAACTCAATACTTTAAAGAATAAATATATCTCATGAATATTCAAATAATATTTAAATAAAAATAATTTTAGTAGTCAGTAAATTTCACAATATTTGGGTAATTTATAAAATATTTGATTCGAATTGAAGTTGGCACGATTTTCGGTTCATAAAAATATGCAGTTAAACACCTTAATAGGAAAATTAAAATACCTGTCACTTACAGAAACTAATTAAAATCTACCAACTCTCAAGGGAAAACTGTTAGCGACGGAAGTACTAAGTATTTGAGACGACTTTCATTTTCTGATTCTACCACTCGACATGCTTCGTTCTGAACTTACTACCAAAATGGAAAGTCTCTCTTCTGTAGATTAAAGAGTCCGATAACGAATTGCAATTTTACCTGAAATTTAAAAAAATCAAATTGAAATTATTTCACATTTACATACACTCAAAATGTAATATTTACATCCTCCTCTACCTAACCTTTAACCCTTCCCAATTTAATTTTTGGTTCGAGATTTTGAGCATATATATGGGTATCAGAAGCCAGTTTGAGTTTCTATTATTAAAAATCATTAAAATAAAGGATCAGGTTTCTACATCTGTTACTCAGTAAAGAAATAAAGCTTTCTAAATTATAAAACTGAAATAGAGTACTAATATAATTTTGAATTTTCTTTTCATAACAAATCTGACAATCATTGTTAAGTGATATTTTAGAATATGCATAAAAAATAATAATAATTATGAATATCTCCATAACTACAGAGATTTAGTGGTGCTTAAGCAATGCGGAGAGGAACTGCAAGTGAGTTACTTTAAGTCATTTAACCCCTCTTGAGGTTTTATACTAAATTACAGTTAACATGCTTCATCAGATTATAAAAAAAATATACATTGAACATAAAATCACCTAATAATTAGCCAATTCTGATGTTGGTTCATTACGCCAGACAGAGGATTGGTAGTTCAGATTTTCCTGGTTGATTACGAATCTTTTGACACTGTTTTGCTTGGTAGTTCCTTAACTTTGGTTTCAAACATTTATGTGCCTTCTCTTTCTTAGTCTGTTGAATATATATATATATATATATATATATATATATATATATATATATATATATATATATATATATATATATATATATATATATATATATATATATATATATATATATATATATATATATATATATATATATATATATATATATATATATATATATATATATATATATATATATATATATATATATATATATATATATATATATATATATATATATATATATATAGGTTTTTGGGAGCTATTGGGCTTTTTCAGTTTTCCAGGGGTGTAGGGGTGGGGAAACAAAATGTAGAAAAAACTTGAAAGGCTAATTCAATAAAAAAAATATTCCAGAATTGAAAATTTTACCTCATCATCTTTCTAAGTACTCTGAAAAAATAAAAAAAGGTTACCAAGCAATTTATGAATTAGTCTTTTGAAGATGATGGAATTGTAAAAAAAAAAAAATTTTTTTTGAGAAATTTTTGAAAAAGTTCTTGTAATTATCAAAACTGTCAGAACTTTTTATTTTTTGACCAAATGATCTGAATTTTTTAAATGTTATAAATAAATACAAATTAAATATGACTGTAAAAGCATGTTATCACAAACAACAATCTTGTTATACTAGCAAATGCTGTTGCAGTAAAATTTTATTTTCAGGCTCATTCAAAACAAGGGTGAACAAATGTCTTCAATTCTTAAATGAAAATACTGCCCTGTCACTTTAGTTTCACTGAAAAAATCAAAAGGTTTTGATCAGTGGTTCTCTTCTCACAATATTTTGAATATGATAAAATAACCAATTTTTTTTTTATAAACAATCAATTTCTTAGCTTGCATATATATATATATATATATATATATATATATATATATATATATATATATATATATATATATATATATATATATATATATATATATATATATATATATATATATATATATATATATATATTCCTCAGTCCCCCTTTGGAAATAATTATGCAACTTATCCAAAGAAGCATATTTATCAACAAAGTATTACTATTTATTATATTTACACAACACTACTATGCATAAATATAATAAAAGAGGGTTTCAGCCATTTTGCTGCAGCCTCATTGTGGCTGAGCAGCTACTTACTTGCCTATTATTAACTTGTCCTTCATCATTTCTTTGATATGGTTCCTACAATTAATTTAGCTTTTCAATAAATATCTTCAACTCTAGTAAAAAAAATGATGTCTCTGCAATTTGCCTACCTGAGTATATATATATATATATATATATATATATATATATATATATATATATATATATATATATATATATATATATATATATATATATATATATATATATATATATATATATATATATATATATATATATATATATATATATATATATATATATATATATATATATATATATATATATATATATATATATATATATATATATATATATATATATATACTAAACTATTAGTGTATGTAATAAGTTAGTAGCAAATTTACTGTTGATATAATTAATATAATTAATAAGTAATAAAAGCATAAACACCCTATCACTCACCATTAGGAAATAGAGATGTAGAAATCCTTATATTTCCTGAAATGAATGGTTGGCAGTTTGTTCTTTCAGAATGTAGCATATATATATTTAATATATTAATACATTCTGAATCCAAAATGGCAGACTCCTAGAACAACACATCATAAAATACAAAACATTTCCCGTTTTTGATTTTTTAAATTAAAAAAAAAAAAAAATTATATTTTAGTTATATTTTACCTAGTTCATATGTTTTATATCATTCAGGAAAAATCAAATTGCAACAAATGTATGATTACATTTTTGAGCTCAAATAGCTTTGAAGAAATTCAGTTAAAATTGTACATATTTTCTGGCAAAATTTGTTTTTAAATTAATCAAATTTTCAATTCTAATTGTTTATTTTATTACAATACATGCAATTTAACCCTTGATATTTTAAAAATCTGAAAGCATGCCTGTAAACTCTACAGTATTATAGTTTTATTTTCTCATTAGCTTAATTATTATCATAAATTTGTTTCTACCTTATATCCTATATAGGTTTCTGCTTTATTAAATAATAGAGATGATATGCCACTGGTTTTTGAATAGTTTGCAGTACTGTCCTTATTACATTTTATCCTCAATAGGAATTTTAATGTCACTTAATAATACTGCAAATTATATTATTTTTAATAGTAAAAAAAAAAAAAAAATTTGATATGATTGCCAACAATCAACATCATTGTCAGTTATGGACACAATTATGCTGTTTTAAATTATGCCTGTAAGTCATTGTGCATAAAATTCCCATAATTCCCTTTCATTATTTTACACAACATTCAAAATTCTTTTTAAATTTACTTAAAATATTAACTTGAATAAAAGATATAGCAATTCATTAAGTAATAGGTGTTATGTCAAAAAATTCTTTAAGAGCTACATAACTTTAAAATAATTTTTGAACATATTTTAAAGAAAGTATCACAATTCTCAGTTTTTGGATTTATTTTTAAATTTTATTTTATTAATTTTCTTAAATATTCTCAGTACACGAATTTACTTATTTACTTATTTCCTAATTATAGAAATTAAGGTTTAATTTTTCTTCAAGTGCTGAGAGTCTAAGGATAAAAATATTTTAACTTTAATATTTCTCTTAATTAATAATAAAATTTAAGCAGCAGCACAAAACCATAAAATATTTTTAAAAGTATAATTCAGTTTACTACTCATTTTCTTTAAAATTTAAATAAAGCAAATTGGTCCTATCTATCCTTTTTATATAAAATTTAAAATAGTTTGTACTTTTTTTTAAAAATTATAATTTAAATAAGTTAATTAACTAATTATATTTACTTATTAATTATTACTAATAAAAAGTTTAAAAACTAATAAAAAGATGTAAAAAAAATCAATAAAAAAAATTAATCATTTTTTTAATTTAATTCATGTATAAAAAAATTAACAAAAATCACTAACCTTATATATATATATATATATATATATATATATATATATATATATATATATATATATATATATATATATATATATATATATATATATATATATATATATATATATATATATAGTGATGGCATATGATTATATAATTACAATATATTAAAAATTTAATGATGTAGATATTAGGGCCCATATATAACTTTTGCTTTTTTATAATTACTTTTAAACTATATTTTATTAACTACTACAAAAAGGATACAGATCTAAATGTAATTTACATTTCTACATATATCATTTTATTATTCATCATATTTATATTGTCACTCATTTGAAAATTGTAATGAAAAAAAATGAAGCCTGATGTCACAATACATTTGAATGCTGAATTATTGATGTAAATTTGTATATAGTTATTATTAAATTTCCAAGATCATAGAACAATAGAGCTTGCAGGGTTTTTGGATATGGTTGATATGTAACAAAGTTTACATATAATCATAGACTAACTTCAGAATCTCTTTTTTTTTATATATTTAAAAAAACCTTCATCCTATTTATTTTTTATTTATATAAAAAATGTAATCTTCTTCTGTTGTAATGACACCAAACCTTCAATACCATGCCTTGCATAATGGATAGAAATCTATGCAGTGTTCACTTAAAACCTATGGTTTTAATTAAGAATAATATTAATAAAAATTAATATTGGGTATAAAACTACATTATTTTTTTTTTCACTGTTTTGAGCAACAAAAAGTGCAATAATTGTTTTCATAATTTACTTACAATCTTAAATACTGTAAACGAAATGGTCAACCTAATTTTTCGGTTAATTACCTACCTTAGTTATCAAAATAAACTTATTTTATAAGGTGGCACATCTTTAAATATATATATATTTTTTAAATTACTTACCAAAAAAATGACTTTCCACAATTTAAAGTCGATTTATTTGAACAATTAATAGCTGAACAAAATCCCATTTTGTTCTATTATGCGGTCACTTTTCAGTTTTCAGTACCGTGATAATAAACAATATTAATCTAGGGCCTTTCCCTCCGGCTTCGGAAAAGAAGGTTCAATTTGGCTCACTTTTTGAATCTGGCGCTCTGTCTATGTAGTTAAAGTCTATGGATCAATATATATATATATATATATATATATATATATATATATATATATATATATATATATATATATATATATATATATATACTATGACTGTGGCGCATTCTTCTCTTTCGTATACATAACTACATCGGTACTCTCTCGGGCTCTCGGCGCCTCTAAGTATAAATTCTTATTTTCTTATGATTATGGCTCATTCTTCTCTTTCGTATGTAGTTTTTTTTTGTTTTGTTTTCTGAGAGCTGCCTTCAACTACGAGGTCATATCAGCCGTCCCTCCAGTCAGACAAAAAAACTGCCCTTCAGGCCACCACCAGTTCAAAGCAAGCAGACTACTCGCTCCAAGAGCTGGAGGAGCTCTCCTCTTATGTAGTTAAAGTCTATGTTCGTATACCATGCATTTTCATCTTGTATTATAATAATATGCGTGAATAATAAGTTTAATTCAAGAAAAGATTTCTTTAATAACTTAAATATTATCATGGTACCACAATGAAAGTGTAAATGCATGGCACACGATCATTTATTTATCTATGGGGTCAAAGAAATCAGGAGACGATATAATATAATTAGAGGTTAAATTTTATTTAAATTTAAGGTAAAGGTTAAGAAGTTCTCTGACCTTCGATATTTGAAAATATCGATATTCGAAAATATCGATATATCGAAACATCCATATATAAATTCAAATGTTTTGATATTTGTGTTATTATTATTTAGTTTTCATTTCATGTATGCCTATTATTCTATTTATTTTTATAATTATTATTATTTAGTTTTCTAGCTTACTTAGTTCGACTTATCAAAACCTGAACTACCGAAGTTGCCGTAAGATACAGGCCTAACCTATACAAGAACGTTGCTGTGAGATACAGGCCTACTGCCGTATTACACCACACATACACACATATATATATATATATATATATATATATATATATATATATATATATATATATATATATATATATATATATATATATATATATATATATATATATATATATATATATATATATATATATATATATTATATTATTAAAAAACTAAATGAATAATATCTAAAAAAATAAATTTAAAAGGTCCCTGTAGTATGTTAAAAATTTATATTTGCATTTATGGATATATATGCTTACTATTTTTAAAGTCAGGTGCTTAAATACTTTCATATCAACCAAGTTGTTATATATATCACAATGTCAATGCAATATTAAGTTCTTAAACCTTTTTTGAATGTAAGGATTATGGATTATGTATGTGGATAAAATGAAATTTGTAATCAAAAATTAACAACATTCATGGTAATAATTCGATCTGCCACAATACCTATCTATATTTCTCTATATTGAAAATATGAAGTTAAAATACATATATAGTTTGGTTCTACACATACTACTACTCTATGGTTAAGGAATATAAAAACATATAATAAAAAGAAAAACTTAAAATACTTCAAACGGTGAAGTAACTGTCACTCATTTAAACCAAAATACGAAAAATTTAAAACCAGGTTGCCATATTGCCCTTTGACTGTTCGTTATTTTCTGCAATGTACTGTAATTAAAGGGGTAAAGATTAAGAAGTTTTCTGACCTTTGACATATTGGATATCAATAAATAAAATTTTTTTGACATTTGTATTATTATTATTATTTAGCTTTCATTTTATTTATGCCTATTAATATTATTACCACTATTTTATTATTTAATTATTATTATTAGTTAGTTTTCTAGCATATTTGGTTTGACTTATCATAACCTGAATGTCTAACAATGCCATGTGAAATAGACCTAACAAATAGATGTAATGTTGCTGTGGGATATAGGTATAATATTCGTATTACCATATATATATATATATATATATATATATATATATATATATATATATATATATATATATATATATATATATATATATATATATATATATATATATATATATATATATATAGGGACCGACTGGGGTTGGAATTTTTGACCGGGGTTTCCTAAAATTTGTAAAAGAGGTCAAAAGCACTGAAATTTAAGGTTAAGAAAATTAGATATAAGGTTTATTTAATTGTAAGGAAGGAGTTAGAATAGCAACATTCACTTAAATTAATGATTATATGCATTTTCTCCAAAAAAAAAAAAAAAAAAATTACAGTTTAATAGTTAAAGTTTAAAAAAAAAATACAAAAAAAAAAAAAAAAATTAAAAATATTCTATTCATAATAGTGATTCAACAGGTTTACTTAAGTAAGACCCTAAGGTAAAGTTTGAAAAAATGTAAGATATAAAATTATCAATTTAACCTGTATTTATACATATCATTGTTATTTTATTGCCATGTATCAAACTTGTATCATTTAGCTGCATTATTTAAAAATTATTATTTTGTTTATACTTTCAGTCAATATGGCTAAAAGATCAGCTTCTGCAGTATTTGAATACTTTACAATGTTTCAGGATAGGCTCGAAATAGCTAAATGTTAACATCTGCAGTCAGAAAATTAGAAGAGAACATCCGGGTGCTACAAGTAAAAAAATTTCAACCAAATCTTTTTGGAGTATCTAAAATCAAAACACAAAGATGAACATTCACTAGCAGAAAAGGAGGTCAAAAGAAACAGAAAAGAAAAAAAATCTTATATTTTTTTGAAATTTTTTTTTTATTATTTGACTGATTGAGCTGAAATTTTCAAAGTATGTGAATTTTTTCACGAAGTTCTGAGTTGATTTCGAGCATTTTTTTGAGTCTTTAACAGTTTGAAACATTATTTGGACCCAAAGTTGAAAAAAATGAATAACTGGATCAAACCACTGGTCCACATGAGCTGAAAATTTAGCTGAATACCTTTGCCCCAATTTCTTGCATTGGTGGGAATAGGTTTTTGATATCACGTCTAGAAAAAAGTTATATAAGCACTTGAAAAAAAATTTGCAAAAATCGTACCCTTCTGGAGGAAAAAATTATTTATAAAAAATGCTACCTACTATTTTTTTTATTTGTGAATATTGTTTAGAAGAGGGCAGGGCAACAATATTTATTTTGTGCATATTTAAATGCTCTTTGCTTGAAGCGAGATATAGCCTCTCAAACTTTGGAAATTTTTGAAATTTGGCCAAAAATGGAC
>SEYY01003489.1:15000-20000 GCA_009176605.1 Armadillidium nasatum
TATATATATATATATATATATATATATATATATATATATATATATATATATATATATATATTATATATATAATATATATATATATAAAATCAGGTGTATTATTAGTTGGACCTCCTGGTTGTGGAAAATCATCATTAGTTCAACAACTTTGCTACGAGACAAAGGCTAGTTACATATCTACTGCTGCTGCAGAGCTTCAGAGTCCATATGAAGGAGAGACTTTTAAAAACTTTAAAAAATAATATATATATATATATATATATATATATATATATATATATATATATATATATATATATATATATATATATTATATATAATATATTTATATATATATATATATATATATATATATACATTATTAATAACTGCTAATATGTTATAATTTCGAGGAATCGAACCCGGGCCCCAAAAGATGGAAGTCCGTTGTGTTGATTCCTCGAAATTATAACATCATTAGCAGTTATAAAATTGTAAATAATGATTCCACGGTTTATCATAGTGGTTATCAAAATTATTATATTATATATATATATATATATATATATATATATATATATATATATATATATAATATATATATATATATATATATATATATATATATATATATATATATATATATATATATTGCCAGAATAACCAAAACATTTAAAAGAACAATAAGCTTAATAGCATACTATTGTTGGTGACTTTACAACAATCCATTTTCAAAACTCATAACAAAATGAATCAGATTGTATAAAATAACATGTATAGGCATGTATAACTAACTATAAATAATAATAAAATTACAGTATATAAATGCAGAAAAAAAAGTCTAAATGAAAAAAAATTTCATTTTAAAGTTGAATGGTGTCTGAGTAAGGAGATTACATTTAAATCTAGTTTAGGATGTCAAATATAAAAGGTTTCCAAGATTTGAAAAGTTTCTCTTCTGTGTAATCCAATATTAGTAATCTGTGTACAGTGATTCCTTTGGAGATAATGAGACTTTTTTGCTGAATAAGTTAGATGGTGTAGTTGACCCAAAGTTATTATATTACTATTGATCCACCTCATTCGTGTTGGGGACTTCAGGTGTTGTGCTATCTTTATCATCTTGCAAAGAGATTTGCTTTGCATTCTGTTACATATTTTTTGTTATTATTGGCATTTTTCTTATCATTCTGGTCATTGATTTTATACATATTTTTATTCCCATGTTATATATATCACTTATTTCTCTAGATAGCTTTATTCTTATACTTGTTATTGATGTAATTAATTTTTATTTTTCTAATTGGCTTTATTCTTATATTTGTTATTGACATTATTATTTTTTTTATTTTCTCTAACATTCTTTGATCATTCGCCTGTTTTTTTTTTTTTACTCCACTCCTCATCCCTTTCATATTGCTGTACAAATTATTCTTTTTTACTTCTCCATACCATTAATAGTTGTTGTGTGGAGCTTGTGCTGGTCTTAGACCTATTTTGATTTCCTTTCCATGTGGGTGAGGGTACAGGAGAAAAACTGGTCCTTCTCATCTTTAATTAGGCTGCCCGTTGTAGGGGACCTGAACTTTGGCTGACCAGTTACAACTGAGGAAGCTGTTCTGTACTTGGGTGTTTAATTTCATGTTTCTTGTTGGTGCCATGTGGTGCATGGTGGAGCCCAAGCGTGGAGTTCCTGGGTTTCTTGACCTGATGCTAGCACAATTTTCACAACCTTGCTTCCTGATTTTTATTGTTCCATTTCCAGTTATTCTCTTTTTATATTATCATTAGTTTTTTATTTCATTATTTTTTATTTTTAAGATCATACATACATCTCTGTGCTGAAGATATACATTAATTTTTTCAGTTTTTCATTTGGTAAAAATAATTTCATATTAAAGAAAGTTGAAAACCATTTATTGATGGGTACCCAACCTTTCCTCTCCATGGCTACTCTTAGGCCAGGAACATGCCTGATCTCTGAAACTCCTGGCTATTTAGGGATCCTCAAATCCCTAAGATGTCTGCAGTATCTCCTCACCACATATTAATTGTGACAATTCAAATTTTAACTTGAAGCAGAGCCATCTCCCAACTCTGTTACAACTCCCACTTGTCACCATTGAGAGAGCTGTTTTTTTTTTTTAGAGTTCCAAGTTATGCTTTATTTTTTCTGTGTTTTAACCTAAGTACTCCAGTCACTGCAAAGAACAAAGTTTTCTAGTCATAAATGAAGATTTTGGAGATGACTAGACGATGCTGATCCAGATTAAACACTGAAGAATTGTTCCTTCTCTCATTTTTAGTGCCTCTTCCAAAATTCAAAGATCCAAACTGGTAATATTCCTGTGCTTTCAGTCCCAGATAGGTGCGGTTGACGGAGGATAGGAATGAATGAAAAAGATTGGTGAAAGGGTGAGAGTGTGAATGAATGTGGCCTGCAGTAGACACCACCCCACGATTGTGGGAAAGGTGGTAAGTACCAAAAAAAATTATTTTTATTATTATTATCATTATTATTATTATTATTATTATTATTATTATTATTATTATTATTATTATTATTATCAGCGTTTTTCACAATACTTGCTGTTACCTTTTATGTTATTTTTATTATTGTTCTGTATTTATATATATCCTTATTCAATTTGGTTTGATTTGATGTATACTTTACTAATAATAATATACATATTTTTTATGTGAATAGATAATGCATGAAACGAAACATGGGCTCTTAATACAAACTTATCACCCCAGAAGATCTATTCAGTTAAAAAAAAAAAAAAAAAAAATATATATATATATATATTATATATTATATTATATATATATATATATATATATATATATATAATATATATATATATATATATATAATTATAATTCAATTTTTAAAACTTGTTTTTATTATTATTTTTATTGTTAGCTCCATATTTTGACCCCATGCTGGGAGGTGTCAGCTGTTCGTCATACTCCACAGTGGTACATTGGAAAGACAAACAGATTGTTTTCCCACCCTATGCAGCAGCTGTGGCTTATTGAAGTGTCCATTTGCAAGACTAAAGGATTCCGATATTAGAGGAATGCCAATTTTTATCATAATATGATCATGTTAAAAAAAAATTTGATGATAAATTAAATTTGATAATATAATTATTATATATATAATATATATATATATATATATATATATATATATATATATATATATATATATATATATATATATATATATATATATATATATATATATATATATTTTATATATATCGGCTGTCATCGGGAGTAGACTTACTTAAAAACAGATGGGAAAAGAAAAGAAAGAAGCATCAGATGGAAGATTGAGAAGAGAAGAGAAAAGAATTTGGACTACGCGACAGGGTTGGATCATGCGAGGAAAGTAAAAACAAAAGGGCGACAGGAGTGGACCTGCTTAAAGACAGTATCAGAAGGAAGATTGGAGAAGAAAAGAAGAGATCTTGTCTTTTGAAAGTTGGAAAATTTATTCAAAGAACGCATAAAGATAGTAATGAACAGGAGTTAAAAAAAATAATAGCAGAGATATATTTAAAAAAAAAAAAGAAGTTTCGAAATTATAATTCTATTATATTAATAAATAATAAATCTATGTATATTTAAAAAAAAAAAGTAACTTAAATGAAATTCAATAAAATTATAATTTTTCAAAATCTATGGAGGAGCAACAAATCTTTCAAGACAGCTTTTGGCTTCAATTCAGAATCCAACGTTAATATTAAGAATTTAAAATTTAGGAACATGAGCTTGAATATCGATGACAAGATCTTATCATGTGAGGAGAACCAAAAGCAAGGGCAACAGGACTAGCATCCCGACCCTTTGAGTACTCTGCTAACTGCTTGTAACAATTCCAGTACCAGCATTCAGCATTCGAAACCATAACTCTGAGAATCTTCTGAAGAACTCTAGGAGAGAGTGTTTAGAGGTTAGATTGAAAACTATGCTAGTCCAACTGAAAGGATAAAACCCCTACCTGTGAGTTTAAATTATACTCAAGGACTAACATTAAAACCAACGAATATATAAAGTTCACATCTAATGAGATTGAACTATTCAAGGAGAAATTTAGAATTTTAAATTAAAAGTTACAAATGTTTTGATTGCAGATAGCACGAAAAGCTTGTTTTTTGAGCCTTGAAGGTCCCTGTATATTTTTTATTGATGAAATAGATTCACTTGGATTTGCAAGATCTGAAGAACATAACTCCGACGATATACATTTAACGAATCAGGTCAGATGCTTTATGGTTATTAGTTCTTATTTTCACCATCAGTTAGCGTCAATATTATTCTATCAAAATTTATAATTGAAATAATTTTAGACTTTGCTATATCACTTTTTGTAGGCTTTGTCTATTATAGACGATTGTCGAAGTTATCCTAATTTACTTGTCATGGCAGCCACTAATAGACCATATGCGTTGGATAAGAGCTTTCTATCTACTGGTCGACTGGAGACGCAAGTAAGATATATATATATATAATATATATATATATATATATATATATATATATATATATATTATATATATATATATATATATATAATATATTATATAATATATATATATATATATATAATATTTAAAAAAATTTTTTTCTACCTGCAACCTTCCTCACAATTGTAGGGTGGTGTCTATCGCATGCCACATCCATTCAAGCACTCAAAAAAACAAAAAACATACCATGTTGCTCTCTCATTCTCACCCCCTTTCCCTACCTTATCCATTTTTCTCCTCACTATGTCAATTAATAGATTAAATAACTCTGGAACCCATTTCATAACCCTGTCTTAAACTATTATTTACATAAAAAAACTGTCTCCATTCTATTTACTCTCATACATACTCTACTATTCCTATATAATGCTCTAATTACTTTACGTACTTTCTCCTCAATTTCATATTTACTTAGGATCTCCCACAGTTTATTCCTATATACCCTATCGTAAACTTTTTCTAGGTCATATAGCACATATACAT
>SEYY01003489.1:25000-27500 GCA_009176605.1 Armadillidium nasatum
AACCCCGGTTTTCCCTGATTTTTTGCCGGGGCCGGGGTCAGTAAAAATGGCCGGGGTTGGCCGGGGCCGGGGCCCCGGTCGATATATATATATATATATATATATATATATATATATATATATATATATATATATATATATATTACTATATTATTATGATCTCTGTGGGCAAAGGACAGAGGCCTACTAAAATTTCCACCAGAGTTAGGGGAAAAGTCGGTAACCTGATTAAATTAAAGACCGACATGACCTGATACACGGCGTTTGAAGGTGTAAAGTCATAGGAAGTTGGGAAAATAAATGAAAGAAGTGTGTTCCAGACTTTACCAGTGTAGTATATGTAAGATTGAGCATAGCGGTTAAGTCTGGGGTCAGAGAGTTGGATTGAGAAAGGATGAGACTGTGTAGAAAGACGAGTCAAACGACCCCATTTAGTGGAGGAGGTATGCGACGAGTGAGGTCAGAAGAGCAGTGTCCTTTGTAATAGCGATAGTATAGAGAGAGTGACGCAAGCATTCGACGAGCAGAAGTCTGGAGAGAATTATTGATCAGGGAGTTATAAGGCGAAAGACCTAGACTCCCTTGTATATATATATATTATTATATATATATATATTTATATATATAATATATATATTATATATATAATATATATATATATATATATAGTATATATATATATATTAACTTTTAGTACCATAAAAGAGTTATCAGGGTTTGCCTGGTTTTAGAGTGATAATTTTAAGTAATGGTAGCGAAACCTGTTAAAGTATCAGTCTTTTTTTTTTTTTTTTTTTTTTTTTTTACACCAACTCTAATTATGTCTTTAACAGTCAATGGAAAGCTTATTACTTCTTCAAATTGGAAAACTTAATGAAAATATAAATATCAATGTTATTACTTCATCTACGACACATTTTTATAAGAGCATAAATTAAATAGATATGAAGAAGCTACAAACCCTATCAAGATTCTTAATCAAACTAAAGTAGATAATTTGGCAACTTAAATATGTATGAAGTTTGCACAATATGGCATAGATTAAATAATACTATTGTTTCACTTATACAAATCATCTTATTAGTCCTATTCCTTGCTCCCAAATACTGATTAGCCACTTTGAGATTACTGTTAATAATCACACCCAAAACTTTTTCTTGGGCCACAGACTCAATCCAATCTCCATACATATCATAGTTAAATCTTTATTGATCAAATATATTTTAAGACATTGTTTTTTTTTTGTGTAGTCGACCCTTACAGTCAGGCTTGAGCAATTAAATATGTTGAATAAATAGCAGTTATGTAGCTCCATAGTGATATAAATTAAAAATTAAGTTGTTGCATTTGTACTCGCAAAATGACAAAGGCTTACACAGACTTTTACAAAATGAAAAGGAAATTTTGGAATAGAGGGTGTAATTCTATTAAATACCATCTCTATTTGGATGTAGTCGAATTCGATTCTATTTTTGATTAAAGTTTATGGCCAAGAATTATCGTAAGGAAATATCTTATTTTTATCCAGAATGAAATCACATATGAAATCTTTATCAACAAAGTAACAGTTTGTATTTTAACAAGGTGAAGCAAGAACCATATTGCTTAGCTAAATAAATAATTATGCTAAACAATTTAACATTCCTTTAAAATAAATATGTTTCTGTGCTGAAAAAACTGCTTCACAAATAGAAAAGATTTCTGAAAAATAAAATAGATTTAGTTGTTCAACGCAAAACTAGGGTTAGAAAAATGGCTGAACTGAATACAGTGCACACAAGAGAAATTTATTTAGTGTTTTACTGTATGCGGATAAGAGTTCTTATAGAGAGGTTAATTTCTTAATTTAAATCAGAAAGTTTGTTGGATGATATTTTTTGATAAATGAGAATTTAAAATTTTTTATTTTAATTTTAAGAAATTTTGTTAAAACTTTAATTCAAAAAAATTAGATTTTTTTATTATTATAATAATATATATATATATATAATATATTATATATATATATATATATATAATATATATATTATATAATATATATAAAAAAAAAAAAAAAAAAAAAAAAAAAAAAAAAAAAAAAAAAAAAAAAAAAAAAAAAAAAAAAATATATATATATATATATATATATATATATATATATAATATATATATAATATATATATATAATTTAATATATTTTTTAAAATTTAATGCTTTTTATTCATTATTTTAAAAAACCATTTTAGGAATATTATTTTATGGACCGCGCGGCTGTGGTAAAACTCGACTAGTGGCTCGCTTAGCCTCTCAAAGAGGATATTCATTCATATCTGCAACTGCTTCTCATCTCCTTTCTCCTTATGTTGGAGAGTCAGAGAAAAAGGTTGCATCTCTTTTTCATTCAGCGAGATTAGCGCAACCTTCCATTATTTTTATTGATGAAATAGGTTTGTGTATATATATATATATATATATATATATATATATATATATATATATATATATATATATATATATATAT
>SEYY01003489.1:37500-42500 GCA_009176605.1 Armadillidium nasatum
TTGTTCAAGTAAAATGCAATCCGACCAAATTCGAGGCAATAATTCCAACCTTCCATAAAGGCTAATGGTATTTATGAGTTCCTATAAATTAATATTATTATTATTATAAAAATAATAATAACTTAAGAAAATTGTCATAATTTTTAATATTTTAAAAAGTAAAAGGGTATTTATTTTTTTTTTTTAAATGTGATTTTTAAAAAAAATCTGAATGCAAAAATTTACGACACTAAAAATATTCAATATTATTTTTTCATTAGAGTATTCATTTTGCGAAGTTCTTACCATCATAACACTCGCTCTTGGAGAAAATAAATGAGGCACCCAATCGTCATACAGTTTCATAAAATCCTCCAATGGCAAAGAATTCATAGACATCACAAAATAAAATCTCCTATATATATATATATATATATATATATATATATATATATATATATATATATATATATATATATATATATATATATATATATATATATATATATATATATATATATATATATATATATATATATAGGTTGCCAAAAAACAACTTCCAACATTTGAAAAGCTGTAGCACTAACAGTAGTAAGATGGGAGAAGCGAAGCTAGGGTGTATTGGTACCCCAAGACCAACAGTCATCAATCACCAACATAGTTGACTTGTCAAACCTTGCGTTTGCTGTGAAGCGTTTTTCTCAAACGTTCTGTAACTGCCGCGCAGAAGACTTTTATGGATTCCACAACATTAAATCGTTTTATTTCGGAAAACCATCTTGCAGTGGGGTGAAAATTTCAGGGCAACAGGTTCAACTTGAAAAAGAAAATCACCGGAAAGACTTAAGGTGTTCGTACAATTGAATATATTGAAGCATTGAGGCGATCTGCTGTCCAGTCTCCAATACATTCTGCACGGAGGCATGCTTTAGCTGTAGTGATTTCTTGGATAAATGCAAGGAGAATCTTACACAAAAACCCTCACTTCCATCCATACAAAATGATGGCTGTGGAAGAACTCAATGATAGAAACAGGTTAGGATGCAATTAGTTATGCGAGAACATTCTGCAACATGTAAACAAGCAAAATTTTCGCTATTGGTCTGAAAATCCTCGCGGTCTACATGAAAGACTGTTGCAATCCGAGTGAGTGACTGTGTAGTGCTCTATTCTCGAAGTTGACATCGTGGGTTCTATTTTCAAGAAGAAGGTATTTCAGATGTTACTATTACAGTAATATCTGACTGTTACATCCATATGCTCAAAAACTCCCTAAGTCCACAACTCGAACACCCTAAGTTTGATGAACTCAATGTATGGTTTTAGCAATATATATATATATATATATATATATATATATATATATATATATATATATATATATATATATATATATATATATATATATATATATATATATATATATATATATATATATATATATATATATATATATATATATACAGTGGAACTCCACTATTCGTCATTAATCCGTTCCTGAGGGGATGACGAATATCAAAAAAGACGAATATCGAATAATTTTTTCCCATAGGAATTAACTAAAAATGGATTAATTCGTTCCCAGCCTCGAATTTTGCCTATCTATTCTTTAACAAAAAAAAAAAATTTCAATCTAGAATCGATCTCCGAAATCATTTCAAACACTGTACGATTCAACTACAGTACATATTAAACAGCGTACTGCCATAAATAATACGTAATACGCACTGTGTAGGCCTACATAAACGCTAAACACATAAAATTTTAAAAAGAAATTAATCTTTTGGATGAGAAAAACAATGATTGTTATTAAGAGTTTTTATTTTTAAGGTTATAGGCTTTCGTAGGTAGGACGAATATTGATTTTTCGACGAATATCGGAAAAAAAAATTACAGGGCGAATATCGGAAAAGACGAATACTGGAGGGGACGAATATTGGAGTTCCACTGTATATATATATATATATATATATATATATATATATATATATATATATATATATATATATATATATATATATATATATATATATATATATATATATATATATATATATAAAAGAAAATTTGCCAAATATTATTGCTTTTATTTACTGTATATGGTTATAATATTTATACTGTGGCTTTTATTGTTATATTATAACGTTATACAAGCGGTGAGAATAAAACTGCAAACAGTAGATATAATATAAAACGATTTAACCATTCTGCTTCAACAGTTAACAAGTAAATAGAATTACAGAATCACCTAGATTTAAAGATACACAAATTAATTTAGCATATCACTATGGTTTAGTATTCAACATTGTAACATGCTGTAAAAAAAAATATTGAACAACGGAATGTATTTGAAACATTTGCAAGATATTCTAAAATCCTTACATTAACCTCTTGTCAAAGGGATCATCCAGAAGATCTTCTTCACTTACAAATCTATTTGAACAATTAATTTATTAAATAAATTAATTGTTCAAATAGATTTGCAATGACAAGTAGCAACTTAAAGTGAAATTCACACCCCAGCTGAAAGATTTTATATTTTCCATTGAAAAAGTTCATCATATTTGGAAAACAAATCTTTGTGCCTGTTTTATATCTCCTTTACTAATTCCTAGATTCAAATTGAACATAAATTGAAAACAAAATAAGAGAATGGATATTACAAATTATGAAAACTGAAGATACTGAAGATAAGATATGAAGGAATTTAACATAAGAAACTTCACTCAGTTATGTGAAAGATCAGAATCTCCTAGTTTACCCGACTTTCAAATTTTTTTGATGAATCAGCTTTCAGAATAAGAGGAAGTAATTAGGAACCACGAAGATAAAAAAAAAAATTAAGAAACAGTAATTTAACTTGAATGAGAGAATTACAGCATTATTTCAATTTCTAACTATCTACCAAGAAAAAATATTCTTTTGAAAAATGAAAAAATTCAAAAACTATAACCTCTTTTGGTAAGCTAAATTTGAAATATTTACGTCCCCAACTTCTTCTATTGAAAGCGAAAACTAGGATACTCTGTACAGGTTATATATGAGAGCCTGCAGGAAATTGATTATAGCCTGAAAATATACAAATTTAATGTTTTATATAATAATTGAAGTTCTGAAGTTTAATTACTCAATAAAACTGGGTTAAAGTGTTATTTTTCTGAGACAGGTTTTATGTTTAGAGGCCATTTTATATATATATATTATATATTGTTTCTCAACATGAGAAGACTCAAAACATTTATTTATACGGTAATTTACATTTATTTCTTCAATAAATGTTTTTGCCCGTTTCCTTTAGCCAAAAGAACCTAACAGTCAGCCTATAAGTGGCCAGACAATGAAAATTGGTTCAACATTTTTTTTTTTTGAGGGGGATGGGGGGGATATATCCAACTATTACATGTTTAATAAAGCTTACTGATAGTTCTATTGGCAAAAATAAAGGAATGGACGATTATTTAAACCTGATTAATCACTTCAAATGAATGCTGATTATCAGCTATTTTACTGGTTTTTATATATATATATATATATATATATATATATATATATATATATATATATATATATATATATATATATATATATATATATATATATATATATATATATATATATATATATATATATATATATATATATATATATATATATATATATATATATATATATATATATATATATATATATGGCTCAATTTGTATGAAGTATAATCTCATGCTTATGAAATCAACATATCAAAATCGTCAGATTAAGTATACAGTTGCAACCAATTAAAAGCTTTCCATACCAAAAAAAAAAAAAAAAAAAAAAAAAAAAAAATTTTTAAAAAACTGTCCTATACTTACAAGTATTCATATTCATCCTGGTTTCCTCCAATAAATTTAAAATTATTTCCGCACGCCAAAAAGTTATGAACTCTGGTCGCCGTTTGGTAGCACTATAAGTAATAATAATAATTAACTATAAATATTTATTAAGATTTGATAAAACAAAACTGCATAATTATATCACTGTTACTATAAACCAAAAACTATAAATAAAATTATATTTATATAAATAAAAGGTACCAAAATACTTGAGATTCGAATATGATAAAGTGTTGTCAAAAACATTCAGAAAAATTACAAAACGGAGGTGGGCAGAACTGGTAGAACAACACAACTGAAAAAGAAATCAGCCAAAACAAAAGTAGTGTTCAATAAATAAGCAAATAGTCACACAACAAAATAGTTTCAACTTCATTTTAGAACAAGTTAAAGAATATAATTCCCTTCTAGTATATATTAAAAGAGACAAACCATCTTAAGAAGAATAAAATATATTGATAATTAGTCTCTGTGGTAAATTTCCACTTAGTTTAAAGAGAATAATTGGAGTGTTGCATGTTATCTGTAAGAACATATGGCAGAGAGACTTTGATAACACAAAAACACTGAGAACTATAAAAAGAAACACAAACACTGACAACCATAAAAAGGAACACGTTTTCAATAACAAGTAACAAGTACAGACAAAAGAAAAAAATATTCAAGATATGTTGGAAAAGTAATATAACTAGAAGAACCTGGGTTGGCACAAAACCCCAAAAGGCCAAAAAGCCTTAGACCTTTTTAGACAACCCTAAAGTCAATGGCTTTTTGAAAAACTTTTTTTTTTTTAAAAAGTCCAAGGAAATTAAATTAAAGGGATATCAAAACATTGAAAATAACAAGACTACTATTACTATTAATTGTTTATAATTTTTATATTAACAAAATGAATTTTTTTCCTTTTTTGATCCCTAACATCAAAATTTTTATTTTTATTTTTTTTAAAATCTTTTTGACTTTCCCTTTCCTAATTTTTTTTCTCAATTTCGACCAAACTATACAAAAAGTACTAAAGAACCTCTCAATTAAGTCAGAGCTACCTGAACAGCTATAGAGATTTAATTTTTTCTTTTATAATTTGTTATAATTAATATCTAATTTTATATTACTGGGACATATATATATAATATATATATATTATATATATAT